>SNQN01003529.1:41046-60419 GCA_008642245.1 Bassia scoparia | reverse complement strand
CATGTGACCTGCTAATTGAAGCTAATTAGAAGGACTTTTTATGATATACACCTTTTAGTGTTGAAAGTTTAAAAACCCCACCTTAACTTTTTTTAAAAACTCCCACCTTTAAGTGGGTTTCTAAAACTCCACCAGTTAACAGTTGTCCGTACGTTGCCTTATTGTGGGGCCCACATTCGATTTTTAGATTCTTTGCTCCCTCACCCCCTCGATCATGCGAGTCACCTCTTCTCCCTCACACTCACTCTTCCCTTCCACTTCATCATCTTGCATAATTTTTTCTTTGTTTTTTTTTACTGCCATTTTTTTAATCACAATCAAGCAAATTCTTGGGCATCACTCTTCTCTTGCTTTGTCTGAATGGCGAAAAGGCTCGTTTGGTCTCGAAATTTTCGTTTGGAGGTATTGAAGGTAATTTTCTTCCCTCAATTACTTAATATTCATTTGTTTTGGTTAATTATTTGTTAATTTTGTTGAATAATGTGCGTTACTGTTGTTTATTGTTCCTTTTGATTTTTTAATATATAGTTTGTTTTTGTTGGATGGATGAATTTTATAACCTTAATTTATTTGATTATTATTGTAATTGTATTTAATTGCAGAATGAGTTAGGCAATAGAAAACAGTAATCAAAGGTTATGTTGTGTGAATCGTGACAGCTTAAGAAAGAAGAAATACTTGAGTATGAGGGGGTAATGTATTTGAAGTGTCAGGTGCTATTGGATTGAGTGAATGTTGATATCTTAGAGTGTCTAGATAGGTTAAGGTCAATGAGGTAAGCAGCGCTATATGGAAGTATTCACATTTTTTAGGAAAGGGAAGACAATAGGTGTGGTAAGATGTGAATTGTTGATAGATAGCATTGGAAGATGCTTGAACATGATGAGTTTGGAGGGATTGTATGTTACTTTGCTGTTAGATGGTCCCAAATCCAAAATCCAAAACACTCTAAAATACAGTCAAAAACCCTTTCTTTTAAACCCCCTCAACCACTCCACATGCAGTCAAGTGATTCCACTTTCACCTTTTATACAGTGAAACAGAAAAAAAAGCTGCCTTAGATTCCCATTGAAGCCAAACCTAACCACCACAAATGAATTTGGACCCTACTGCTCCCTGTTTTCTATCTAAGGCCAGAGGTATCTAAGAGTGTTCCATTTACAAAAAACGAGCTACTCAAATTGATTCATCCATGTAAGTCCCAATCTCACTTAGTGATGCTTTCTAACAAAACAATCTGTCAAAACCCCGTAAATCAATTGACCCAGCAGCAAAAAAACAACACAAGGTCAAAGCACACGCAACAAAACCAAGTATTATAAGGGCAAAGGTAGGACAAAGAGGGGAAGCTTGAGATGATGAATTACACCTCTCAAGTCTAAGTTCAGAGGTGAGATTCGATGTTGACTTGGAGGGCAGGAGGAAATTTTTGTAGGGCTCCGCCCCCCTTAGGGGGGCGTGACCTCAGCTTCAGTGTCATGGAATTGAGCCATGGAATCCGCATTGAATGCGTTGGGCGTTTGCGAATTGAGGGATCCCACCGTGCCATATAGTATTCACGAACGCCAAAACATTGGTGCCAAACTATGCCCCAATAGGTCCATAACCAAAGGGGTTCGGGACATGGTACGGAATTGAATCAGTAACCCATCCGCCCGCATGTACGCCTCTACTCGGTCTCATTGTAGTCATAATCATAACAATTTGAATTCAAAGCCTATTGATTTGATCTGAACGATAATCTAATATTATCTAGGTGAGTGCTATTAGTACAAAACATCTTCTATAATGACAAGGCGATCGCTTCATTGTTAGTCAATATTAACAAGTGCTAGAAACGCTCGTCCATGATATCTACTTAATGTGATACGCAATCGAATTCCGTCTTGTTTAACGTATATACAAGTGTGATAGAATATATATATTACAATATGGATACATCACATCAGAAATACATAAATATGAAAACCATAATATATAGTACCCATCCTCACTTGTCACTGCAATCAAAGATATTGTAGTTTAACGAATAAAACGATTAAATCAATAAAACCGATTCGTTAAGATGGCTAACAAAACACAAGGAGAATGTTAGTAATGACTAGCACAATGGAATAAGAATGAAAAATAAAAGACAATGAAATAATGAAATGAAACATTAAAACCTATCTATACATGAATCAAATAAAAAGTGAGTTCTACATTTATTAATTTAATTTAAACTCGCAATAATAATGTCAAATTAAAAGTGACAAAAGAATTAAGAAGAGTCAAAAAGATGTTTTAGGAGTAATCTCAGATTATACCTTGATTCGCTTGTGAATCGAAACAGAATCGACTTAGAACCAAAGAACGGTGGTCTAAGTGGATGGAGCGCGAGAGAATGAAATATGCAAGTTAGGACGGAGAGGAGGGAAATAGACGTGTGCTCGAATGAGCAAGCAGGCACGTATTTATAAGCACGAGGGGAAAAACGAGAAAGCAAACCCTGGTATATAACGCAGGGGATGCGTAATATACCACCTCTGCGTATATATTTTTTCCAAAACTCGAAATATTTTGAATTTCCTCATTTATTTCGTGATTTGCCTTGATTCGGACCACCTAGGGGGGGGGGGGGGGACACCCTTTCTCTCCAAAGCAAAGAGTTCTAGAGTTTCGTAGAAGTTCCACGTATTACCGGAGTATTTTTCTGTGTATTTGGTATTTTTGTATTTTCTGCGTATAAAAACCTATAAAAATCCTAGAAAAAAGTAAGAAAAATCAGAAAAAATAATCTAAAAATACTGGTTGAGCTCAGAAAATTGAAAGAGTGTGATGAAAAGTGAAATTATGGAGATACCAATATAAATTATTTTAAAAAATCTAAAATAGAAAAGAACCTAAAAATAGAAAAATTAAAAAAATAAAGAACATGTTTTCCCCTTTATTTTCTTGCTCAATATTCGAGTATGACCTACGTATTTCCAACTTTGTCTGTGTTCAAAGCCATCTTTTTGAGTCAAAACGAATCGCAACGCGGTATGTTTCATCACGATTACTCATTGGGAACACATTTAGGTTCTACAGAAGCCCACTTGACTGAGTCTGAAGACGTAAGTCTCGTAGACGAAAAAAGTCAAAGATATCGATCGGACGAGAGCACCTCAAGACGTCTGCGCCCGAGTTACCCTTTTCGCCCGGTACCTGCAAAAACAAAGGTATTTACCTTAGCCGTCCGTGCGTCTAGTCCTCGAGCAATCATTCTTCGTTCGGCTGACTGGAGAAATGCAGGGCGTCCCATGCTTTTACGAGGAAATGAGCCATTGACTTGAAAATGATCCCTAATTCAGGATTAAGGACTACCTTGGTGCGACATAGTCTGTTATGTTTAGCGAAATTTGCACTGCAAGTTACCTTAACTGTACCTTGATATGAGAGAAGACAGATCATTTGATTTTGAAAGAGTCTTAATTCGAAAGGGCCTGTCTAGGTCTGGTTTGAGACATGATTTGGAGAGTCTTTGAATTGAAGGGGTCTTGTCTAGGTCTGGTTGTAACTGACTTGAGTAGCCTTTGAGTTTTGAAGTCTTGTCTCAAGTCTGTTGTAACATGTTGAGAAGTCATTGAATTTGAAGTCTTGTCTAGTCTGATTCTAGACATGGTTTAGAGATCATGAATTTGAAGGTCTTTCTGGGTCTGCTTCTAGACATGGTTGAGAGAGTCATTGAATTTGAAAGGGTCTGTCTAGGTCTGTCTAACATGATTTGAGAGAGTCATTGAATTTGAAAGTCTTGTCTAGGTCTGGTTCTAGACATGGTTTGAGAGATCTTAATTGAAGCGTCTTCCTAGTCTGTCAAACATGATTGAGAGAGTCCTTTGAAAGGCCTATTAGAAAAGGCGCTGCTGGAAAAGAGACTTAAAGAAAGGTGACATTTACACCAGACGTATGCGTACTTGTGGACTAGGGCCGAGGGGATGAATTTAACTTGAACTTACATCGACTTGACTTAACATCGTGAAGACAGAGACTTTGATTGGAAAGTGGACGGTCAATGAAGCGAATTTTCATGATTTCACCTTATCAATAGACTTGAACACGTAATGGGCTGAGAACAAGAAGCCCCAACTGGAATTAAGGGCCCTGATACGACGAGCCCCCAAGCGAGCTTTGAGACAATTTAGTTTACGGCTTAGAGTCAAACATAGAAGGTGGATAGTTGTATGGATGATTCCCCAACAAATTACTAACCCAAAGTCAATGCTTATTTTGATTGAGTCAATGAGTCCTAAGGTACCAAAGAATAGCTTATGGTTCGATAAATAAAAGGTCAATGTGGCTAAGGCAATTATGTGGCTTAGATGCGGGATGCCTAATGATTTGGTTTCAAAACATGAGTCTATGTCGGTTCTAGCCTGGAAAAACCATCATCATTATTCTTAGCAGTCAAAGCACTCAAACGAGCCCTCAAGTGAATTTAATGTAATGCGGTCCGAAGCCTCAAAGAGGCTTCCTACGTATCCTTACGGAATCAGACCCACGTAGTTCTAATGATGATTTGACAATGCTCGTGTGAGTGGCTTTTGTGGTTGTAATTGAGCTGTGTTTGGGTTAAAAAAAAAAAAGCTTGTGATCATGAAGTGAAACCACAGTGCGCGTGCTTTTAGACTCTTGCTTTTATTTTTGATCTGGGCTATTGGCTTTGGATTTGCCATTTTGATGACTTTCTGTATTAAAAAAAAACTTTGGCTTTTTGAAAACTTCTTTTTTCGTTTCCCATTTTATTCTTCTCTTTTTTTTCTTTCTTTCTCCACGGTCTTTCCTACCGCACCTTTGTCACAAGGTTAGTAAGTGGGTGAATGAAGAAAGATAGCGCTAAATATAGCATGTTGTGGCTCAAAGGTGGCAAGGATTTTTATTTGATGTGACAAACAATGAGGGAGGTCATTTGTGGACTGTGAAAGAAGCTCTCTTGGCTTGTTCAATTTCATAATTAAATCAGTATTTGATTAACCAATTGTGGCCACAATGAGTGTTAGACTTGCCATAGAATAGAAAATATTGCCAAAAACAACATGATCATTATTGCTGTGAAGAAAACTTGAAACATACATGGCTTATTTAAAGACTAACAAGATCAAAAGCACGAATTGAAACGAAACATTTCTAGACTAGGACTCTATACTCAATCTAGAGCAAGGCCGCGATCATTACCCACGCCTTGGGTGATCATGGTTTAGCAGTGACTGTGGTGTGAATGCTTGATCTATCCCTTTGCCTTGCTGAGGACCTGGAGGCGACCATCTTCAACCCTGCTTGAATCCTCATGCTCAAACATGGATATCTCGTGTGTGCCCCTTCTTTGTGACTTGCAATAGGCATTGGGATTCCAATTCCTAGATTTCTTATCATCTGAAGGCTGGAGTGGTCCATAGGAGATAAGCGCCCTTTTGCGTTCATAACTCTGTCAAAGGCCTGCATAATCTGCATTCGCAGAAAAAAGTCCTTTGTGGTCTCGGGCCTGTTCTGAAAGCAGTCGGGGGTTGAAGGATTGTCATTGTAATGTCGGCTGACCTTGATCGTGTTGAAAATGGAGACCACCTTTCTTTTAAAGCCCCCACCTTACCCTTAGATCTTGGGCATTGAATCATCTTCCTCAAACTAGGAGGCCAACCTTGTTTAAGAAGCCAGAATGAATCAATGGGTCTGAACACTTGTGGCCTCGATACTGGCTGAAGTTCATGACCATGCAACTTGATCTTCCTCATTCGGCGAATTGTCATTTGACGGCTTATCTCCCTCCACCTATAAGAAAAGTAGAGAAATTTTTCTCTCACCTTGCTTGCGTGCTCTAGTTCCGAGACCGACAGGACTGAGAATCTACCCTGTACGCTTAGAACTCGTGTGATATATTTCCCACTCATCGAGCTGCTGATTCAGGGTCTGACCACTGGATGGATGCGTGTCCAAAGTAATAGGGAACACCGAAGCGAATATACTCTTTGCTCATTCCTTATAGACCATTGAATATTGAAATGCGGAGTGTCTTCTGTGTCTTCAGTTCCCTGAACTTGGGCAAATCAGTGATGAACAAACTTCTTAGGAAGCGCCCTTATCTCTAATCAGCACACCGAGGCCCTTAACTAATTTTCGGACATCTCTTGACCAACTCTTCTAGTTGCTCCCCCTTTTTTCCGTCTCAAGTCTTCGAGAGGATATTCTCAGCTCGTTTCTCTCCCCGCAGACTCGAGATTTTTCCGGGGTACCTCATTTTCTTTCACTCCCCAATGCTCTTTTCCTTGGGCATCAAAGCCAGAATCACAGACTGCAGCTTTTCTAGACATAGCGTTAGCTGTTGTTCAGTTTGCCATGAATGTTCTGTGATGATCAGAGCGCGTCGGTTGGCTTCTTTTCTCTTCGAGGCCCCAAAACAAGTTGCGAGTTTGGCTATCTTGCTGAAATCAAGAAATACACTTTAGAACCCAGAAAACAAAGATTGTTGTCTACTTGAGAACTCTTAAGAACAAACCTAAACTCAGTCTTAGAGTTTTGACTAGGAACTGGACTCAAGTGAACTTGAATGGGGCTAACCTAATCGATTTAAGGTGCTAGATCGCAGAAAGATTCAACCTAAGAGCCTATTTCAGAATAAGGACCTCTAGACTTACGCCTTGGAAATTACATGGCTCAGCCTATGAAATCAAACATTCCTAGTTGAGTCTAGTTGATCGCAACCTAGTTCAGTTTAAGTTCTTAGAATTGAAGTAAGACTCTTCAATTCAAGTCTTGGTGACCTAATTCAATTCAAGGTCTAGGTTGATAGCCAATCGAATTTACCTAGGTTCGAATAAGATCTGAACTTCTAATAGTATCTTGATTGTGTTAATCCTAATTTAGGTTTAAGTTCAAAAGGTCGCAAATCTAGTAGATTTAAGTTCTTGGATTGGAATCGAACCTAAGTCGTTTACTGTCGAAAGTTTTGAAATTGATTTGAAATGGGCCCTAATGGATCGTCAAACTTCATTCCTTACCATAATTAATGTTATGCAGTTGTGGTTAAGAATTTGGACTGAATGAAGAGTCACAAGTTAACAGACACAGTTGATAAGCACCAAATCCAATTTATCACTTAAGTCGGATCTAGTGAACTATAGTCGGCTGGTTAAGTCTGATAGTGTCATGCTAAGCGTAGACTGGGTCCAAATTTCACCACCACACATATGGTGATTAGGCCAGAACCCCTTATATACACGCATCTCAGTAACACGTGCATACCGACATGGCGGGATAGACTACCTTAGCCAGTGTCCATTAACCACATGCAACCAAGGTAAAACTCCCCCTTAAGTTGACCGAGCATAGAACATGCCCATATTGAGGGACCAAGTGCCTAGGACAGCCCTATTCGAAGGCACAAAGCTAAATTCAATTGATTATGAATATGGACTACGTAGACTTTCAGTTTGCCACTCCCCAAATGGTGATTTCCCCAGTGAAGTCGCCAAAAACATAGGCTCCGCCCCGCCTAGATAGGGGCTTGACCTCAGCTTCATGGTCATGGAATGAGCCAATGGATCCGCATGTGAATGCGTTGGGTGTTGTGACGAATTCGAGGGATCGCCACCCTGCCTTATATAGGTTATTCACGGATGCCCAACCATTGGTGCCAACTGTGGCCCCACAAATGGTCAGTAACAAAGTGTGGGTTCGGGACCTGGTAACGGATTGAACAGTAAACCCAATCCGCCCGATGTAGCGGCCTCTACATCGTCTCATTTATGTTCCATAAGTCATTAACCAATGATTCAAAGACCCTATTATTTGATCTGAAAGCCGTACTAATACTAATATATAGGTGAGTTGCATTGATACAAACATGACTCTATAATGACAAGGCGATCGCTTCATTTGTCATATTAACAGTGCCTTAGAAAACCGGTGTCCATATATCTGACTTTTAATGTATACGCAATTGAATTCCGTCTTGTTTAGGCATATATACAAGTGGATGAATTATATATATAATATATTACAATATGATACATCCACCATGAGAAATACCTATTTAAATATGAAAAAACCATATTATAATATACGCCATCCCACTTGTCACTGCATCAATTATTGTTAGTTTAAATCGAAAAAACGATTAAACGAATAAAACGTTCGTTGAAATGGCTATACAAAACACAAGAGAATTTAGTATGGGACTAGAAACAATGAAATAAGAAATGAAATTAAAAGTCAATAAATAACGAAATTGAAACATTAAACCTATCTATTACAGAATCAAATAAAAAGTGAGTTTCTACATTGTATGACTTAATTGAACTCGCAATATAATTAGTCAATTAAAGTGACAATAAGATAAGAATAGTCAAAAAGATGTTTACGTGAGTAATCTCAGATTATATCCTTGATTTCCTTTTGAATTGGAACAGAATCATTGCTTAGAACTCAGAACGTATTCTAAAGTATGGGAGCGCGAGGAGAATGAATATGCAGTTAGGCGACGAGAGAGAGAGATAGACGTGTTCGAATGAGCAAGGTAGGCACTATTTATAGCGCCGAGGAAAAACGAGAGCAAACCCCCACCCCCCGCTATATACCGAGCTGCGTTATCTATAGGCCATGGTATGCATCACCTGCGTTAGGATGTGCATATATCACGGCCACTCTCGTATATACGCAAGCCTCTGCGATTTATTTTTCAAAACTCGAAAATATTTTGAATTTCCTCGATTTTATTTCGATATTTGCCCTTGATTCGACGCACCTAGACACCCTTGCTCTTACCAAGCAAGATCTAGAGTTCTAGAAGGTTCCACGTGTTCCGGATATTTTCGTTGTATGTTTGTTATTTTTTGTATTTTCGCTTTATAAAAACTTAAGTAAAAATCATAGAAAAATGTAGAAACATCAGCAAAATAATCTAAAAACTCCGGTTTGAGCTCAGAAAAAATGTGAAGGTGTGATGAAAGTGAAAATTATGGAGATCACCAATATAATTATTTTAAAAATCCTTAAGAATAGAAAGAAACCTAAAATAGAAAAATAATTAAAAGAATAAAGAAAATGTTTTTGCCCCTTTATTTTCCTTGCCTCAATAGTTCCGAGTATGACCTCACTTATTTCAACGTTTTGATCAAAGCAATCTTTTTGGTCGAAACAATCGCGAGCGCGTATGTTTCATTCACGGATACTCATTGGGAGACACATTAGGGTCTACAATTTTGCATTAAATAAATGTTGAAAAAGGGTTTTTAATGAGTCTGTCATGTCAAGAGGTCAGCAGATCTTGAATGAACATTGGTTCTTTGGGATTTGAAAAAATCAGCCACAAATCAATTGCTCATGTAAACAATTGACAAGGATGTGCAAGGACTGATTTGAGGATGCCGTTGGCATGAGGGATAGGCGACCTGAGATAGCAGACAGTGAAAGACGAGAACTTGGACACAACCTTGTATTCACCCAGAGTTGATTTGAACCTGGATACAATTGAGTCTTGGTTTAAAATTCCACAACTTCTATGATCTTAGGGAAGCACTGCTGTGCATGCAATGAGGTTGGTTATGATTATTATTTCCTTCCATATAGTGTAGATTAGTGTGTATTGCAAAAACAAGGTGAATTTTTGTGCGATCCAAAGAAGGTAGAATAGTGGACTGTACATAGTAAGATGGCATTGAAATGCAATATTGAATACATGCCTAGGAATTACCAAAGAAGATTTGGCAGATTGAACCCTTAATCTTACCACTAGTTTCAGAATGATTGTTATACAATGACTAGTGATACCTAACGTGAGAGGTATTCGAGGACTGGAGGTGTAATCCAAACTGGATCTAAGCTTTATAAAGAGGTTTCTCTTGACAAGGATTTCAAATCTCATACCACAAAGCATGGTGGCAAGGCTAATTAAGGTATCCTATATGAAAATTCAGCAGAGCAGTATGCAGTTTGGGAGTGTTGCGCTATAAAGAAGCATAATGCAGGATCAAGTGTGTTCCATGTTAATGGTAAGGTGATCCTGAGCCTCCTATTTTCGTAAATGACATATGTTTGATGGTTGTAAAACAAGATTTAAGAGAGTGCAGCCTCTAAAGTTGTAATGGGCCACCTAAGGGTGCTTACCCAGGGCAATCCTAGTAGCAGTGAGCCAAGGATGGAAATATAACATATTTTCAATTGCTTGGGCAACTTGAGATAGAGAAACATAGAAACCCTGGTGTGGTTCCTGACCGCTATTGAGAGATGTTTGGTGAAGATGTAAAAGGATTGACTTCATGTCTGACAGAAAAAGTAAGTCTGAGTCTTGATATTTCATTATTGATTTCTTATCTCTCTAACAAAAAAATTTATTGTGTGTTTAAGTTTACTTGAGCATTTGCCACAGTTGTCCCAAGGCTGGACTAGATACTGTTAAGGATGTTTGGCAAACTTTCAAAAACCAGTTTGAGAACAATTCAAGGCACTATTTTGGGCAGCACCAGAGCTACAACTATGGTACTTAAATGGTCATTGATTTGTTTATTGTTTTTTTCTTTTATTCAGTTTTATTTGAATATTGTTGATTCAATGTTAGTTGTTTTATTGTTTGATGTAAATGTCTAAGTCAATAGTTGCTCATATTTCAACCAATTATAATTTTTCTGTTTTTTATTCATTTGTGTGATGTAGTATTGTTAAATAGAATACAAATCCTACTGTGTATTTAGGTGTTAAAAAACAGAATCTACAACAACTGTATTCAAATGGGAAATATCAAAAAACAGAATTGACAGTTGCACGTTATTTTTTGTTTACTGTGATATTAAGCTAAGTCAATTAGTTGCCTACTGTGTATTTTTTGCTACCAATTTATACTTTAAATTAGTTATTACAGTTGAATACAATGTGCCTAAATACTTCTTATTGTAATTAGATGATTTTGAAGTAGCTATGGAGAAGATTAAGTTCTGAATAAGAGCTTGATATTTAGAAGGCATCCCGCTGAACATTGGTCAAGGCATTCTGTTACCACTCAAGCAAGGTCTAATAGTTATTAATAAACTTGTGTGAGACATCAATCTGTGATAAGGGAGCAAGGGATAAACCCATTTAACTCAAGGAGTGTTAAGAAGATAATCTGAGTGGTAAGTCATGACCAAATGGGGGGAGTACAAATTTCCAATGGAAAGTTATCCTTACATCAAGAAGGTCAAGACTATGATCTGAGCTGAGAGAACTTGTACTGCTTATATCGAGAGAAACAGTATATGAGTGAACACAGAAATGATCAGTGTTTGTCACTTGGCTCTTAAGAACTGTTCATGCTACGTTGGGACCTCAAAGGAATACCATGCATTCACAGGTTACAGGGCAATACTGCATGATATTAACAGTAGAGAGACATATGCTCAAAGCCCATGAGTCCCGTCATCACCCAATGCCTGGATCGAATCGATATTGCATTCCACAAACCTGCCACATCCACTCCACCAATTTACAGACCAATCCCCAGAAGCACCTAATGTTGCATAAAAGAAGAAAAGAAAAGGAAAGGTGAGAGAACAAATTGAAAAGAATGACAAAACACTCACATGTGGAAGGTTGGGAAACAAGGACATAACAAAGCCAAATTGCAAGCAAACCAGCTGAAAAACAAGAAAGCAAAAGGAAGCAACCTTGACACTGCTTGGACAAGATCAAAGGCAAAAAAGAAGCTAGAGTCATGAGAAGGTTATCAAGTAACCATTTGTTCCAACTAAATTTAATATTTTGATTGTCAAACTAACAAATGTTGGACAAATAATGAAGACAAGGACATGCAGCAGCTTTGGAGCCAAGGACTCAAGCATCTACCACAAGAACTCAAGCAAAAGTCTCCATCCACCTACACAACCATACAGGCCTCTACTACTGCACAACGAAGGCTAATTCCCAACCAGTCAACCAGAAAAAGAGTTAGCTGAAATTTGTCAAGTAACTAGTCAGTAACTTATGGATAATCTGATTTTAGTGTATTTGTAAGTTATGTATTTTGAAACTTTATGTAACTTTCAAGTACTATCATGCATTCTGATATGCTTTGTCGTCTTTAAAATTTATGTAAGTTCAAGGAGACTGCTTTTTGTTCTTGCATCAAAAAACAATTAAATAAATTCAAGCATTGAACTTTACATCCAACCAATTCTCAATTTTTCATTTCATTCATGTTCAAACAAGACAACTTCATACATGATTTCAGTCGAAAGCATAATCTTGTACATCCCAGCACTAATACAAAACTCCTAATGCATCACTAAACAACCTGCAATAACATAGCTAGAATGCCAATAAGCGAACATATATGACAATTCCTAATCTACTGCAACAATTAGGATTAGATGGCTAGGCTGACTGTGATCTACTGCATGTGAGTGTTGAGCTTAAAGTCCACCCGTCCGAACACCCTAGCAGGCCCAAAAATGATATCCGCTTACCACATAGACCTGCATGCTCAGTCAAAAGCATAGTCCAATACTGAACATGCCAAGTCGCAACACTAGCTCAAGCACCATTCTTCTGATCAATGTAGAGTGTTGATGATCTTCTGCCATTCCTCCGTTGATCAACATTTGGAACAAATTGACATCCTCTCTGTCAGGGGTGGCCTTGCGAAAATTTCCAGCAAATAAATCTCCTCCTGGATCACGAGCGTTCCAGATTCCTCCTTGCAGACTGGTATGCCAAAACCAACTTCATCCACTTCAAACTCACCATTCTAGCAGGAAACCAAATGAATTAATTTCAGTTTGAATTCGAAAATCCTAATTTAGCAAACGAAACCCTAATCGAAAATTTATAGCAAAGAAACCCTTAATCGAAAATCTACCAAAATGAACCTAAAAAGAAAAGAAAAAAAAAAAAAAAAAAAACCGCATCACAGCCAACCACATTTGACAAAATAAAAGCAAAAAAATAAGATGAAAAACCCGTGGCAGAAAAGACTCAATCCGACACTAACAACACAGCGATTGGACATACTTATCGTTAAAAGGCTCACCGTGACCAAAATTTAACCTTTGCCTCGCGGATAATGGTTAACGCGCGGGGCCGTCATGAAGGGAATGCTGGGCGCGCTGAAGCGCTAGTCAATGGGCAAGGAGGGACTTGAAAATAGCGTGCCACTGATTCAAACAAAACCCTAATTGCTACTCAAACAAGAACCCTAATTTGCTACTGAAATTCGAATAAAGAATGCCATTAACATAATCTTAACATTAGATTAAAAAAAAAAAATGCATAACCAATACTGAAACAACAGCAGCAACAAGGAGTGAAGCAAGGATGTTTGAATGCCAAAAATGAGTGATCGTTGAAAGCAAGGTAAATTATAGGAAAACTCGAGTGTGGGCCCCACATCTACAGAAAACTTAACCCCAACATTAACTGGTGAGTTTTTTAAGAAAACACCACTTAAAGTGGAGTTTTTTAAAAAAAAGTTAAAGGTGAGGTTTTTACTTTCACACTAAAAGGTTAATTGCATAAAAAATCCAAGTTAGAAAATCCATGCATATTCAAAATAATGGGTAAAAGAAAGATAATTATTGAACATGCAGTAGAATAAATCTCCTAATAACAGCCGTTAACTAAAATACCAAGCTAAATATGTAATCAGTCACTTGAGTTTTCAAACAAAAGAGTTGAGCAGAAAAGTAGTAGCTTATCAAATTTGCAGCAATAACGAGTATGTTTGTACATCTATGCGTAACATGTAAAGGCTATCAGTGTCCAACACCACATATATTGTCAATTAATTAAGGGTTACGGACTAACCCTTAAATGGCTCGATTTTTCGACATTGAAGATACAGTGTCACGTTTTCCTCTTCCACTTCTTCTGACGCCTATCACTCATGAACTGAACACGTCTAATTCACGTAAATGGCGTCTTAACATGTAAGTGTTATCATGCCATAAAGTCTAAAGTCAACCAACGTATAGTAAAATTATAAAGTAGACAGTATTATATTAGTCATAACTCGTTGTTGCTAATAGCCATTTAATTAGTTCAGTTCCGTAATATGACTGTAATTTATATACTAAAGTAATGTTTTAAAAAAACATTTTTTTTCTCTCTCTTTTTCTTTTTTTGTCAAATCAGTTGTTAATACTTAGAAGGGAGGAAAAAGATTATTCATCAATTTTTTTTTTTTAAAATGAACCTCATTGAAGAATAACGAAGTCACTACCAAAAATTTAAACTAAAGGTCAGTTTACATTAATTGAAATCACATGAATTGAACTAAACTAACATAATTTATCCTGGACTAATTAACCTAAAAGGAGTTGATTGAACTAAACTGAAATATTTACACTTCTTGATTAATCACTAATCCATGAAATTAATACTATAACTATTTAACTATATAAAGTTATGAGATAAATTTAACTGTTAATTGATTATATATCGTTGGATTAGATTTAACTTTTTAACTTAGATAAATATTAATCATGAATTATATTTAACTGCTAATAATAAAATATCTTTGAATTAACTATTATTATAATACAGAGATCCGTATATATATTTGTATTAATTATTTAACTCATATTACTATTATTAATAAACGGTATGGAGTCCATGTCAAAATTAAAATAAAAACATACGGAGTAAATCTCTGTTAAATACATTATTTAACTATTTACCTTAGTTAATATATAACTTTGGTTAATTATAAATTTGGGATTATTTTACTATGTACTTATGATTATATTTCTGGATAATATTTATACATTTAAATAATAGTTGCACACAATACAACAACCAAGAGAAGTGACTGTGAGTTAATGAATTAAATGAGGTGAATCAATTACTTCTTTCATTTTTAGAATATTCGCTACACTTCTAAAATGCGAATTTTTACAGTAAAATTTGGGAAACAAAAAAAAGGAGAATGTATTTACCTAAAAGAAAGCATAACATTATTTGAAACATTTTAAGAAAAAATGTGTAGCGAATAAATAAAGGCTCAAAAACACGCGAGCTAAGACAAATGTTCTAGGTATGTTGGATGAGTGTCCCCATTTTTATATTTGTTGAACAAGAATAGTTTGGTAGCCAGTTGAATACTTTGCCTATTTTTTGTGTTTGAGAAATAACAAATAAAATTGCGAATAAATTGAGAAACATTAAAAACAAATGGGCCCATGAGTGGCCCGTGATAAGCAATGCGTAAGAATAAGACACATGGTGGACCACAGCAGTGAGTAGTCGTATAAATGAGAGTGGCAAAGAAGACCTCCACGGCGTCCATCCAAACAAATCAATGAATGTGTTGGGTTGTTACTGATATGTTTTCTACTGAATATTTTTATTTGCCGCTCAAGGTTCAACTACATATTTGAGGCTGTTATTACGGTTAGCACTCCACGTGTTTTCAACCATGTTTTCGTCTTTCAGACTCCTGTGTTACATCTCATGCACAAACCGTATCCGCACTAAACAATTTTAATTATATCCGAGCATTTTTTTTTAATAATGTTTTTCGTTTTTTTTATTGCTAATTCCTATTATCTTTTTAGGATTTTAGAATTCACGGGAGTTGGAGAATTTGTACACTATACCATGAGTAAAAAAAATCATGATTTCAATATTTACATTCCTAAAATCTTCAATATTTTTTCTCATTAAAAATGATCTTTTAGTTTATTATTCAAATCAACTACAACTTTGATTTAACATATATATGGTTGAGATTCAACTCTACATGATAGAGTTATTTAAAAAACTCATATTCGAATCCAACATTCCTTTTTTTCATGGATTAAAATACTTGTTACTGTTTGCTTTTATTTTATGTAGTCTTTTACCGATAACAAATCCCTTTTTTGGTGGATTAAATTACTTGTTACGTTTGCTTGATATTCTCTCTTTTATATTACTTTTTCAATTTTTCTATAACAACTCAATCATTTTACTCTTATTTTTGTCATATTATCTTCATAAAACATCTACCCGTTTACATGGTACTCCCTAGCCAAACATACAAAATTTTTGGCGATGTAAAAGTAATGAGACTACGGAATTTTTCACGAATAACATGTGTTGTATTACTTATTATTTGCTGATAAGTAAAAAATTAGTGCGGAATATCAACTCCCTACATTCGATCATTTTAGTTTTTTAATTGTGCACTTTCTGGTGTTGCTAAGCTTGTTTTCAGTTCTTTTGCGTATTTGACTCAATCCAAAGCATGCATGTTGCCAGTGTTGTGATCCTTTTGATAGATGTCATTACTTAGTTTGCATATGCATGCTTTTCCAATTAATTATCTTTGAGAAATTGGACCTACCTTTATAACTAACTAGCTTGAACATGATCTAGGTAAGTACTATCATCCAATTAGCATGAACAGCCAGATTCCCCCACCCATAATAACCTTTATTCTTTATAATAGTAGTTCAAAAAAAATTTATTGCAAATGAGATTTTTGTTTCATTCTACGCAACTGAATGCGACTAATAACAAAAGCCGCTGAAGTGCTCGACCCTAGATATGCAGGGACTCGAATCTGATTCAATGTAATTGGAATTGAACTCTTTTATCGGAAAAATGTACTAAACATGAATGTAGACTACTCCGTATTGAATGTTAGTTAACTAAGGAAAGTAGCAAAAACAAGTGCTTAAAAATTCTTAATTTATATCATGTATAGACATGAGATCACCGCTAACATAGTTAAAACACCCATAATTATTTCTTTAACGTGATTCTGAATACTCTAAAAGATATTGTATATGAAATAGATTAATTTTATCCATTAGTACCCAAAAAAAAAAAACACATTGATAGAAATAGTTGAAAAATACATTTTACAAAACAATTCATGCATTGATAGCTTATCAGAAACCAGTGATGTGATTAGTTATGGAGTACGACACCTACAATGTTTGGGTCACTACTTCAAGTAACTGGGAACCATAAACCATTAATAACTATCATATATTCATATAGTCATTATACCACTATAACTTGACTATCCCCCATATAAGTTTTATACTTTATTTAAGCAAGCTAAAACAACACACTACCTATCCTTATGGTCTGCCACCAATTATAATTGATTTAAACTAATTATTTGACTATTTTTAATTCGGTCGATTTGTATTGTCAATTGCCCGAATTTTAATTATCCACTTCGTTTTAATCTTTGTTCAGCTCAATCAATTCAGTCTAAAATAAAGTTATACCTATTAATTATAAATCAAGCACTTATATTGTACAAAATGAGTATAGCGAACATACATTTTGTTTCTCCTTCAAAAAAAGAATCAAATTGGAAAATTCTATGCAATGAGTACAGAAGGTTATCTGTATGAATTCGCAATAAAAAATAAAATTAATTAGATGAGATTGAAAAATGATTATCAAGTACAGAGTATTATACAAGAAAACGGTATCAGATATAGTTCAAAATATACTTCAACCTAAAATCGACAACGATCTCAACTAGAAAATTTGAGAGCATTGTTGATCAGTCCTTCAATATCTAGAGGCTATAATTAATTAGTTTTTACATCATCGTATTACTTATGAAATTTATTGAATCTACTTCAATAATACAATTTGTGTATTTTACCCATTAAGTTTTTATTTTTTCCAGCAATCCTAACATATTATTTCCAACAACTTTTACATTAAAATAATAAACGATAATAATAATATCAACTACTCTAAGCTCGCTACTATGCAACAAAATAAAGCAAGCTAACGTAAGAGTGGTACACAAACTATGAGACAAGAAATGCGGACTCGAACTTATTACTTATCGGAAATCAAAACCTCCTCATGCAGTCATGCCTGAATCTAGCACTAGATGATGAAASRGCTTACGTTTCTGATAGAGTATTATACTATTATATTCCTGGCCTAGTGACCTGGGTCTCAGYCATCAGCTTAAACTTATGGTGGAGATGGTYCGGTTAACATGGTATCAGGGCCAACGTGACACAGAGGTCACGAGTTCGAATCTCTCCTCCCCCACCCTTYTAAGTGGAATTAATTCGCATCAGGTATGAGTGGGYCTRTGTTGCGTTCGTTCACATTTCATGCCCAAAGGGTCTTTCATGTGAGAAGGATTRAGAGAGAATATATTATATTTTTRGGCATCAATCATCAGCTTAAGCTCCAACCGTGGCTTGTACGTTCTCACTGACTCACTCCCTAATTTCCAACTTAACTACGTATGTTTTATCGTTGCACATGCATCATCTTGTTGTTATATGAAATATGAGAGTATGTAATATAATCTTTGTGTGTATGTTTTGAACCTCCTAGCAAAATTAGCATGGATTCATGCCCTAGTTCAATTTCAGCTCTTCTTGTTCATTTATTTTCTATTAGAGTACTTATTTAAAAAAAATGTGCAAAATGAAATGAATAAGCATACACATATAATAGGAAAATCAGTCTGTCACGCATCAGCAAACTTCATCAAAAATTCAACATAATAATATATTAATATATATTTACTTATACATACGGACTTGCTGATCAAGTATGTAAAATCTTCATACCAACATATTAATAATTAGCACTCCTTGATTAGAGCAAATTAGAAGAAGCTTTTTACGCACAAAGCAACACAGGAAAGGACATATATACACAAAGACATAAAAGGAATTTCTTAATACGTTATGGATGGRGCATTTTTTGGAATGTCTATTTTCGCTCCATAATTATCTACTATCTTCGATTCATGGCAAACTATTTTAGCTCAAACATATGTTATTCTCTCAATGGAGCACAATTTCTTGAAAATTTCATTACCATAGGATGAACATGATATTTCATATCAAATTTACATATTAACAATTTTGCAAAAAATTATTATCTTTTTAATGATAGGACCATGTGTAATTGGACATTTTACACGTTGTCTTTGACCTATTCTCAATCACTACCATATCATGCTATAAGATCGCGTCAAAAAATAAATAAGAAATATCATGCTATAAGATAATTAGAACTTGACCTATTCTGGATCAACATATCAAACACTGTACTAATAAAGAAAACATAATTCCCAAAGCAGTACTCGGTATTTAACCATGAAATCAAATTTGAAAACAGTTTCCTTAGTGAGAAATTCAAAGAGTAGACTAAGAGAGGTTGACGAATATGCTATAGAATATTCCAGAAATGAAAGAAGGTGACCGTAAAACAACAGAAGAGCGCTTATTAAATGACTTGTGAAGCACAATGCCATGCGATGAAATAATTGCAGCACCAGTTACTTCAGTGTTAAGCAATTTAATAAGAAAAAGATGGCGTACACATCAAGTAATTATCTACCTCATTCATTGACCAACTAACATGTTTAATGATGTTTCAGTGAAATAATGAAAATATATACAGTATATAGT
>SNQN01003529.1:0-37976 GCA_008642245.1 Bassia scoparia | reverse complement strand
TGTATCCTCAACGGTTTCGCCGTAAAACGGGGGAACACCGCCGAGCATGATGTAGAGAATCACACCCGCGCTCCAAATATCAATCTTCTCGTTGTACTCACGCCCTGCCAAAACCTCCGGTGCCACGTAATACGGGGTCCCCACTATTCCGCTCATCCTCTCTCTCCCTTCCACACCGCCAAACCACTCCGCTGACCCGAAATCGCAGAGCTTCACTCTGTTCCTCGAGTCGAATAGGATGTTGTCTGGTTTTATGTCCCTGATTTTCCAAATATTCGGGTCAAATCGTTAGCACGCACGATGTAATYTCAATTGGGTTTTTAAGGGTTTAATGATAGAAAAATATCGAAGAATTTTAAGGGGAGGACGAAGTACAAACCTGTGGCAGATGAAGTGGCGGTGGCAGTGAGCGAGGGCCTCCATCATCTGGGAAAAAACAGAGCAAGCGTCGATTTCAGAGAATGGACCGCGGGAGACGATACGATCGTAAAGCGTCTGCTCTTCGCACAAATCGGTGACAATGAGGAGATGATTATCGGAATCATAGAGATTGTGGATCTGAAGAATGTTGGGGTGAGGGGAGAGAATGTGGAGGATCTTAGGCTCCTTGTCGAGGCATTCACGGTCAATATCGTCGTCCAAAATACGACGCTTGTCGATAGACTTGACGGCGAAGGAGTCCCGTTTCGACGCCGAGTAACAGCGGTAAACGACGCCGAATTTTCCACGCCCAATCTCGTCGCAAAGTTGGTACTCGCTTTTGAAGCTCTCACACATTTCCTGAATGTTGTTGTTGTTGTTGTTTTTGGTTTTGATTTTTAATTTCTGTTTTGGGGGGTTGGTTGGTTTGTTAATGGTTTCTGTGTTTTGTGTTTTGGGGTGTGGAGGAGGGTGGTTAGTGGGTTTATATAGGCAGTTTGATGTGTGAGAGAGAGAATTTTTGGGCTCTTTTTTTGGAATTTTTGTTTTCTTTTGATGGAATATTCCTTTACAAGAGTTTATTTTATGCTTTGGGGTATTTTCGTAATTATACTAGCTTTATAAGTGAGAGCTCTTTTTATTTTTNCATGATCCAAACACACTAGTTTTGAACTAATGTCATGTTCTCTTTAACTTATTTTCAATATTTATTGAATAAGAGAAATTCAAATAAGTACAATTATTACTTTTCTCTCTCACAAAATAAGTTCAAATACGCATTAATAAGTTCAAATAATTTGAAAAGAAGACACCCGAAATCTTAATGCTTAATTATTTTTTAAAGCACAAGATATTTGATCACCATAAAATACCAAACCAATTGTGTTATATAGCATAAAAAAGAAGTAAGCTCTAGCATTGTTTTGGAATTTATGTGGACATAGTACAATCACATGAAAAAAGATATCAAAATCTCAACAAAAAAAAAAAAAAATGTGTCCCAAAGAATAGAAATACGTACAAGTAGTACAAAAAAAGTAAAATTAGTCATTATTATTTATATTATATGATCACATCCACAGGATTTGCACTCTCAAAAAGAAAAATCTCTCACATTAGCCTCCAATTACTACTACTTTCTACAAAAACAAAGGGGGATAATGGGAAACTTAGTGCTAATTAGTGGAGGTCTAAACATTATTATACCTCCTATTTACATTATCATTATACTACTCCTTAATACCCCTAGTCTTTAATCCACTTGCCCAAGACCATGGAAACAAAAAGGACTATTCTTGCCGTTGGATAATATTAAACAATAAAAAAAAAAACTAAAATCAAAGGGAAAAAAAAGTAATTAAACTTTTTTTTTTACATATCACTAATCCTTAATAATTAACTAGATTGATCCCACCAAAAAGAAAAATGGTGCAAATCTTTACTACTTTGCTGGAAAATCTTGTCTTCTTTCTCTCTTCCATAATAATAGGTAGGAGGAGCTCTCTTCTTCTTTTTTTTTTTTACCTTCTTTTTTTTCCTTTTTTTTGAATTTTTGATTTATGAACAACTTGGAAAACCTGGGATCTTGAGAATCTGGAATCATCCATTCTGAAGGAATTTCATGTTGATCCCACTCCTATTATGATCTCCTATTTACAGCTCAAAATATCACACAGTAGAATACACCATGATTCTGTGCTTCAAATCATGTCATTCATTGTGTTCATCATTCCTCCACTTGCCACCCATGGGTGCCCTGAATCACAAATAAATAAATAGACCCTGGTTAGTTTACCACTCAATCAATTAACTAAATTCAAATCAACAAAAACGGTAGAAAATAATTTTAAAAAAAAAAACCCAAGTGATGAAGAACTTACTTAGAACTTGGTCAGCAGACAACCTTCTGGAAACATCTTTGCACAACATCTTCCTCATCAAATCCTTGGCCTCAGGCGAAACAGACCTGAAGATTTTAGTTGGGAACCGAAGATTCCCGCGGAGAACAGCGGCGAATGTATCCTCAACGGTTTCGCCGTAAAACGGGGGAACACCGCCGAGCATGATGTAGAGAATCACACCCGCGCTCCAAATATCAATCTTCTCGTTGTACTCACGCCCTGCCAAAACCTCCGGTGCCACGTAATACGGGGTCCCCACTATTCCGCTCATCCTCTCTCTCCCTTCCACACCGCCAAACCACTCCGCTGACCCGAAATCGCAGAGCTTCACTCTGTTCCTCGAGTCGAATAGGATGTTGTCTGGTTTTATGTCCCTGATTTTCCAAATATTCGGGTCAAATCGTTAGCACGCACGACTGTTATTTCAATTGGGTTTTAAGGTTAATGATGAAAGATATTGAAGAATTTAAGGGGAGGACGAAGTACAAACCTGTGGCAGATGAAGTGCGTGGCAGTGAGCGAGGGCCTCCATCATCTGGGAAAAAACAGAGCAAGCGTCGATTTCAGAGAATGGACCGCGGGAGACGATACGATCGTAAAGCGTCTGCTCTTCGCACAAATCGGTGACAATGAGGAGATGATTATCGGAATCATAGAGATTGTGGATTGAAGAATGTTGGTGAGGGGAGAGAATGTGGAGGATCTTAGGCTCCTTGTCGAGGCATTCACGGTCAATATCGTCGTCCAAAATACGACGCTTGTCGATAGACTTGACGGCGAAGGAGTCCGTTTCGACGCCGAGTAACAGCGGTAACGACGCCGATTTTCCACGCCCAATCTCGTCGCAAAGTTGGTACTCGCTTTTGAAGCTCTCACACATTTCCTGAATTGTTGTTGTTTTTGGTTTTGATTTTTAATTTCTGTTTGGGGGGTTGGTTGGTTGTTAATGGTTTCTGTGTTTGTGTTTTGGGTGTGGAGGAGGTGGTTGGGTTTATATAGGCAGTTTGATGTGTGAGAGAGAGAATTTTGGGCTCTTTTTTTGGAATTTTGTTTCTTTTGATGGAATATTCCTTTACAAGAGTTTATTTTATGCTTTGGGTATTTTCGTAATTATACTAGCTTTATAAGTGAGAGCTCTTTTTATTTTTATTTCAATTATTTATTAAATACACTTATATCTTAATCTTTTTCCGTTGTACTTTCTGTTTTGGCAATTTAATTTAAACCTAACTCCTTCCACTTGCAATCAAAATTTAAAATCTATGAACAATAGTTTATTTGAAATGTCTTAAATTGGTAAACAACATTAACCCTACTAATTCTACTCTTCCTATGTCATTGCTTGATTGTTTCAACTTCAATTGACGCACATCAGAAAAATAATTAAGTAATATATTAGTAATTCCTTATTAGAATCTGTTATATTTATCTCATTTATTTATTTATTTCCAACAAATATTTTTCCAGTAAAAATAAATTTAGATGAGAAAAATAAGTTAATTATTTTACTTCGGCTAAATTAAAAGGAAAATATTGGACTTTTATTAATTTTTAGTTACTTAAGTTATAGAGGATAGGATAACCACTGAGGATAGAATATATTTGCAATTTTTTACTATTATCTTTAGCTATCTAAAGAATAAGAGATTATACATTTTTTTTTTTGCTTATTTCAACAAATTAAAAAATAAAGCAAATTGGTTTTGACAAATTACCATAATTTTAGTGATTTACTCCGTAGATAAAGTTCAAATTATTATGAAGTTTATTTCGTATTTTATCAATAACAAAATATAAATCTAACAATCGAACTCTTTTTGAATTGAAATAATTATGATCAATTTAAATCTGGAATCCTCATACGTCTTTTTATTATCATTATGAAAAAACACAACAATGCCAACAAAACTCATAGTATTATGTTTTTCGATTTGATAATCGTAAGTATCTATTATTCGTATTTCATATATATAAACATCTATAATTAATTAATCCTGTTAAAAGCATGATAATTTTGAAGATTGATAATAGAAAAATGCAAATTGGTGTTAAATTTTGGTTGAGATATTCTTTGACATACAAGTATAAAATGGCAACAGCTACCTAGTGCCAATGAGATAGAAAAAAAAAAAAAAAACTAGTGCCAATGAAATTAAATGTTATCACAGTGATGAACGCGTGAATTTGACAAGTGTTTCACAAATTTTAATGTTAATATAAATGTCAAGGAACGATCATTAATAGGATCAGCAATATATATATTAGTTTGAAAAATAATTGGAGGATGTAATATAGTTTATGTAAAGAAAATACAATTAAAATTAAGATTAAGATTAAAATTCGAGACCTAACCGGCTTATCTTTTCCTCTCTAAAAAACAAAAATATTTGCAACACGATACGTTGAACAACAAGATAAGACCATATATTTTAGGTTACAGTCCGAGAACGTGTTTTATACACAAAAAATCTTCAATGATAATTTGTTTCAAACTTATAATGTTCAAAACCTTTTCTTGTTTTAGTAATAGCATAGTACTCTAGTGTTCTTCATTTATGAACATATGATGAGTATCGACAATATAATATTACACGTATCTTCTTTACGTACATACTAGTTTTTTATGCACGCGATGCGTGCGACTTTATTTTATTCTTATATTGTTTTAGTGTTTCGATAAGTTTATGCATGTGATTTTCTTATAATTATTATTGTTTTTCCAAAAATCTAGTCTTATTTTTGAAATTAAGTCTTGTTATTTATGAGATAAAATAAAATCATCATCAAGTTGCACATAAATTGAAAAAACATTGGTCAATTACTATTAATTTAGTCTCATTTTATCTATGTATTGAAACTCAACATTTTATTACTTATGTATATCTAATATCTATTTATACGTGTTGCAAAATACTAAAAAAATCGATGGAGAGAAAAAAACACTAAACATAGATACTTGGTGTAAACTAAACTATTTCCCCTGTTATCCGTAGTCATTTTAACATGTATCCCTTATTTATTAGAAAATTTTATCCATAGTAATTTTTTTCCACTTCATTTATATGAGAGTCAATTTAAACATTCAATTTAATAATTTTTTGTTTTACTTACATCATTAGTGATGAGAAACTTTCTTTTTTAAATTTTATAATTTGAGTGAAGTATGCTTTATTTGAACCTAATTTATTTTGTTTTTATGTTGATTACATGTTACATATTTGGCAATATTTTTTGAATTATATATAAGATTAATTGTGAAATTGATTATGTTACATTTGACAATTTATTTGAATTTTGTGTTGACTACATATATAAGTGAAAGGTATTTTGTATTTTCCAAGGGGGACACCATTGCTCCCCCTGGCTTATATAATAGAGATATAGCTTGTTTATTAATTTATTAGTCACTAGATTAATTCTCATACAATGTACGGTTTCAAAAAAATATTTTATACTTTGTAGTAGACTATTAATTTTAGCCATAGTTAAAAAGGTATAAGATATGATAGAAGTTATTATGTCTTATGTTTTTTTTATTCATGTTATTACAGAGTAATTCTTATAAATTTAAATTTTACTTTATTGATTTAATAGTAACATAGGATATAATTATTTGTTTTCTAAGAGAATTTTTAAAGTATGGTGAATCAATCAATCATCATAGCCTTAATCTCTATATGGGGTCGGCTAACATGAACCAAATGTGATTATTCCGGGAGGTCATCACATAAATTTTCCTCCACTCCCTCCGATCGAGAGCCTCACTCTCTTGCAAATCCAACTGCTTCAGATCTTTTCTAACTCCTTCCACCAAGTCATTTTTGGTCTCCCTCTACCTCGTTTAAAATCCCTTGATCCCACTCTTCCACTCTTCGCACCGGTGCCCCTGAGGTCTCCTCTTACATGATGCCCAAACCAACGCAAGCGGTTTTCCTTAATTTGCTTGCATATCTGCAACACCAACTTTCTGGCGGATAACTTCATTTTTTAATATTAATATGGTGAGATAAGAAATATTAATATAATTTAAAAATTTTTAAAGTATGGTGAGATAAGAATATTAATATAATTTAAATTTTAAAGAAAAAGTTTTTTATGAAAAGTAAAGATAAAACCTATAATTTGATAGGATATAGTTGTTGTTTTTTAAACATAGACATAGATTAGATAATGGATATATTAATTGTATTTAGATTGATTATTTTAATATACAATTTAAATTCAAATTCAAAATTATTATGATGTCATAATAGTTGTTGTTTTTTAGATGAGAAATACGGACTAGTTGTTTCTTTATATAGTTTTGATGATATAATTGTTGTATTTAGATGGGGTTGTTATCTAGATTTAAATTAAATAAAGTGAGATGAAATGTAATTATTTTTTATTTTTTATTTACTGTTTTTATACTCCATATTTAATTATTTAATGGTATCCTCGGGGTAAGAAGGTTATCACAAAAATTATTCAACCAAATTTATGTGTTTGCTTTGTATAACAAAACATAACATCGATCTAAATAATAAAAAGGTAAATATTGCCTCCATTTAATACGAGTATGCATTTTTTGCTTGCATAGTTGCATCATCAAACATGTAACACTATACATGCAAGCTTTCTTCCCAAAGTCATTATTACGACTTATACATGCAAGGAAAATCATAATCATACAATATAATATCGATTTTCGACTCAAATATAATATTGTACTCCAATATTATTATAAGTTAGGAGTCTTAGGACAAAGTAGCAATCAATGTGCGTATGCAGTGTAGCTATACCTTGTAAATGGGTCAAAATCGATCGATCGAGTCAATAACAGATCGTCAATATTATTAATAGAATTTTGGATGAAAATCGTGATTCCATAAAAATGAATTTTGAATTCTACTTTTCGATTTCGAATTCGATCAAATTGGTTGATCGATCTGTAACAGGTCGATTAATGTTATTTTAGGTAAGTTAATCAGCCAGATTCGGGTTTACTTTAGTGAGGTATACATGTAGCCTTGTAAGGTTTTACTCTTTTAGTAGATGACCGTATAAATGCCGTAAGTCATGACTCATGAACCATGAGTTTGAGTTTGTTGTTGTTTAAATTGAATTATTGTGGGTTGAAGAAACATAAACAGAAAAACGGTAAAACGAATGTTGGCATTAATAATAATTGGGCCATATGTCAAATAGTGGGCTCTACTRACCACTAACGAAGTTGTACGTTTGTAATACGGTTACAAATGGGCCCACGTGCCGCCCATTATTATCACTCTWCACTCTCTAATTATTCTTTTCACTTCTTTTTAATAATTAAAAMCTATTCTTTTCACATTCTTTAATTTTCATATGCAAATTATTAGTTTTCTCATTAGGAATAACTCGTATTCACGTTTTTATTTTTATTAAGAAGACATTTCATTTTCTGTTTTGGATTCCTTTGTTCTTATTCACGTTTTTAATTATAGGCATTCTTTGGTTAGTTTAATTGTAAGGAATTTTTTCATGCATGAGCATCTAATTTTGTATGACTAAAATGCTACTCGTAATTAGAAACATTGTTAACATGTAATAAGGATAATAATAATAATTTAAATAAAAAGTAAATAATGAAATAAACCTTCGTTGAATTGTTGGTCATAAGTTAAAAAGGCAGGATCAATTGATCTAGGGGTGCAGAGGGAGATTATTGCTTCTTGAATCTTGATTAATTGTTTACATTTTTAATGAATTGTTTGCCGTTTCTTTCTCTTTTTTTTATGCAATTTGTGATTTCTTTATTAGTTTAGTCGGTAACTTAACAAGTCAAATTAGTGGGACTAGGTAGGTCACAAAGATGACTTTTATTTCGCTATTGTGGTATTATTAATTTTTTTTTAATATACTGTCCTGTTTTTCAACTATTTTCATAGTAATATTAAGTAATTAAGTTCAATAAAAAAAGTTCCAGTCTTGATAAATGATTTTTAAAAATAAAAATAAAAATAAATGCAACAACAATTAAATGTATATGACATATGACTCCATCGTTGAATATCGTTCACTAATTACAACAAAAAGAATCGCGATGATCAGTCACGTGAATTGTTTTCGCAATCAAATATAACCTGTTTGACTTACTTGTATGCATTAAGTTAAAGGTAGTTGCTTAACCAAATGTTCATAAAAGTATCAAAACAAACATTTCAAGTAAATTAGTTGTTTATTATTAAAAAGTAATAATGAATAAGCCAACCCAAAACACTGAAAACACTTGATCAAAACAATTTGCTTTTCTAGTCAAGAAAACAAGTTTTTGAGGCATACTCATATTCTAACAACGAGAAATATTGGATCTACTCCACAAACAGAAAGACATGAGGCAAAGAAAAAAAGGGAAAAACAGACAAAATAAATTATCCCAAATTCTAGTTTATGGACACGTAAAGAACTAACACAACGAACATTAATATATTCACAATTCCACAATTCACAATTCCACACAATTCCACTAGGTATGGTCTATGGTAGTGTTAGTGTGTTGTCAACATCTTCCACTTTTTAGTTGGGTCACTCCTCATATGATCATATTCCAACCTACTTGGTTACTTTCTTAATGGAGTTTTTTATATGGACGGTAACTACTATTTCGTATATTGTCGTACCATTTCTTCAAAACCAAACACTTTTTACGGATTACTACCTACCTACTATCTTTTTTTTTTTTCTTTGGTTTTATGTTTGACTCTTTCTAGAAGCTCGTTTTCACTTTCATTCTCATTCTTCTCTCTATTTTTTTAATTTTTATTTTTTCTTGCACGGAGTACCTTTTCATTAATCGATTCTCAGAGGATTCGTAACACATTAATTGAATATAAGTACTCTCAGCGTCCTTTTTTTACTGCTACATTACATTATTCTTATTGAAGATCTTATTAATTGCTACATTTCTATTTTGATATGTGGTTCTTTTCATTTTTTTTACCAATCTACTCGATCTCAGTTTTGTTTTTTTTTCTCTATCATAAACCCATAAAGTAATCCATTAATTTTTTTTTTTTATCAAATCATTCATGTACTATATTGTGGATGCAAGATGAAGATTCGAATTACTCTAAGCTATTACAACTCGATCTGCTAGAGTATATTTTAACATACATTTGTTACGATTAGGGTTTGATATGTTGACCTTAATTATTTTTAGTAATTTTTGTAGAAAAAATAGTTCAGATAAATTCAACCCTTTTAATTTGATAATTTCAAATTTGTTAAGATAATGAAAAATAAATTTTAAAAAAGAAGTTAACAAATTTTCTCTTTCACAAAACAAACTAACAAGTTTAAATAAGTTAAAGTCTTTAATGAACATACTCTTGATATGTTATGTTTTGGTACAATATTGCATAAACTAGCTTGTGTGTGTTCACACTTTTACAATCAAGTCATCAATAATCATTAAAAAATAAGTTAGTGTGTAGTATTAAGACTTAAGAGAGATTGAGTGCAWAAACCAACTTTGTTCTATATATGATCAACCCAATGTCTGGTTTGATAAGTGCTAATTTTCACAATCAACTATAGRTACTTGTACGGACTACTACTATAGCTTCTTGACCTTATCATAATTGATTTGTTGTAGCTATCATTATCTTATACTGATTGTATGAAGCAAACACTCAACAACTTCCCACTTACTCATGAATTCATGATGTGCTATACTAGCTGCTCTTTGTGCCATCCAGGTCAAATGTACTGTTATCTAGCTAATTATGTTCGTTCTACATTTTCAATTATTATGTTCAATGTTGCTATGTAGCATCCCTATATTTTGTCTTTTCTCTTTTCAATGCTTAGTTATTAATCAGAGTGCGTAAAAAGCGGCTGTCTACTTTAGGTCTGATTGATTGTCTTTGATTCATACATTTTGATCCAAACTTAATAATTTACTAGGATAGCTACATAGTATTAACTAGAGTTGTCCGCTTTTTATTGCTAAGGGTTTTAAACTCCTTAATCATGCAAATTTCTCTAGGAGGATAGTCGTTCACTTACCAAAGGCTGTTGAAACTCATCGTGGTATTACAAAAATAAAAAACAAGGGTACATACATCATTCATGGTTAAGCATGTATACTCAAAGTGATCAAATTAAGTATATATATAAAAAATTCATTATAATTAGGTGCTAATATGGATATGGTGAGTTTAAGTAGTATTGATTAAATCACATCTCGATTTCTATTGATAAGTTTATGGCCTATTGATAAGATCATAAGTAGTATTGGCCTATTGTTACTCCGTACATGTTCAAAACTAAAAACTCTTTTCTCAGTTTTAAAGTATRTTACCCTGGCCTAGCGACAAAATTTAGAGAATATATAATGATCTTATTTAAAAATCATATTATGATTTACGTGGTGTGCGATTTGCAACTGATAAAGCACTGTGTGCTTTTCTCCTCTCTTTATTTTTCCACTGCATGGGTAGTTATGCATGGTACTGTAGCAGTACACTGCCTGCTTGTGTCAGGATGCAGGGGTGGTGGTGTATCAATGCGTAGTGCTCCTGCAACACCTTTTGTACTAGGATATCTACTATTTTGTCCTATGTACATTAGCTCTGTGTGTGACAAGTGTTGCACTATGTATAGTGCTTAGAGTTGTTAGCTGTAATTGCTTGTATATATATAGGTGAGCCTTGCTCATTAGGGTTGCAATTTTTTACACTGAAATCTCAAGGAAAAGTTTCCAATCAGCCGCACAACTTTATCATTTGCTCATTGCTCATAAAACTTCTCATGGTATCAGAGCCAGGTTCATAAACCTGACTGTTCTTTGCCTGTGATTCTTCTTTCCTCAAAACAAAACCTCTCTGCATCACCCAAAGGCTTATAACTTCGATCTTCAACCTACAACCAAAATGGCCAAGCTATCAGACATCATGAGTCCTTTGTATTTGCATCCATCGGATGGACAGAGTTCTATCTCTGTTGAGAAGCTTACTGGGTCAGGAAATTATAGGGAGTGGAGAAGAGAGATGGAGCTGGATTTGCTTGCAAAGAGAAAGCTGGGGTTTGTGACTGGAGGAGTAGTGAAGGATAAGGAAGATGAGCTCAAGAAGGAGCAATGGGAGACATGTAATGGTATGGTGATCAGCTGGATCACAGCCAATGTCAGTGATTCCATAAAGAGGTCCATACTCTTCATGAACTCTGCAAAAGAGGTGTGGAAAAACCTTGAGACTAGATTCTCACAGGTGAGTGGACTGAGGAAATACAAGCTGTGCAAGGAGGCATATGATTTGAAGCAAAAAGGGAAATCAGTGACTGATTACTTCACTGCATTAACAGCTCTTTGGGAGGAAGTAGATGGATTGAGCATCTTTCCTGCCATAACTGAGCTTACAGCTGAAGTCATTGCATACACCAATGCTGTGCAAGCCATGAGAGATGAGATACGCCTGTTTCAATTCTTGATGGGACTGGATGATGAGTATGCACAAACCAGATCTCAAATCCTGCAAAGGACACCACTGCCAACTGTTGAAGAGGCATGTGGGATTGTACAACAGGAGGAAACTCAAAAGGCTATCACAGAAGGTGATAAAGGAGAGGGGGAGCCTATGGCCATGACTGCAAATGGCAAGCCACCACTCAACAACAGCAGAGGAATTAAACCAGAAAAAGGCTACAAGGAAACTGCTACAAGCAGTGAAATGTGTTCAACTTGTGGCAAGAAGGGTCATTCCACAGAAAGATGCTGGAGGGTGGTGGGATATCCAAAATGGCACCCACAATACAAGAAACAAATCAAGGGAAAGGAACCAGAAGGAAAACCAAGAATAGGAGGAGGCAGAGGAAAGGCATTTGCTGGAAATGCAGAGGCAGAGGAAGAAATCAAGGGTTTGACATCTGATCAAATCCAACAACTGCTCAAACTCCTACCAGCTTCATCAAAGGATAAGGAAGGGTATGATACTGAAGATGAAATGGACTCAGGATTTGCAGGTATGGGATTTATCAAAACTCCTAATGTTGAGCATGATATGTGGATAATTGATTCTGGTGCAACTCACCATATGATAAATGATTTCAAATGCCTTGTAAATCCAAGCAAAATAAACAGCATGCCTATCATCACTCTGCCAAATGGAAAAACCTCTTGTGTGACCTATAAAGGAACTGTTTCTATGAATGGAGATTTGAGCCTTAAGAATGTGATGTTTGTGCCTGATTTTAAATAAAACCTGATATCTGTGAGCAAACTTACAAAGGATAACAACTGCAGCATCAGTTTTAAAGACAAATTGTGCATGATTCAGGACTGTGTCACTCTCAAAAGTAAGGTGTTTGGTAGATTGAAGAATGGTCTGTACTTTTTGAAGATTGATGAACAGGAGGACAAATGGAAAGCAGAAGAGTCAAGAAATTGCACAAAAATGCACTCAAAGAAGGCTGATAATAATGTAATCCAAGAAAACAATGTAGGAATCTTTAATGCAGTAAAGGGAGATGAATGTAATTTGTGGCACAATAGGTTGGGACATGCTCCTTTGAGTGTAATCAATGAAACAAAATGTTTGCCTTACTCATGCTCATCTAATGCTGATGTGTGCTTGATTTGCCCTATGGCAAGATTTACCAAACAACCTTATTCCAAAAGTGATTCTCATACAAAGAATGTATTTGAGTTGATACACATTGATGTGTGGGGTCCATACAGGGTTCAGGCTAGAGGCAATTACAGGTATTTTCTCACAATAGTAGATGACTGCTCAAGAGCTACTTGGATCCAACTGATAAGGGAAAAATCTGATTCATTTGAAGTAATCAGAAAATTTGTTTTGTTTGCAAAGAATCAATTCAATGCTCAGGTCAAAATTATCAAGTCAGACAATGCTTTGGAATTTGGTGACAAAGAGTGCAAAAAGTTCTATGGTGAAATGGGGATCCTGCATCAAACATCTTGTGTGGACAGACCACAGCAAAATGGGAGAGTGGAGAGAAGACACAGAAATGTGCTTGAAATGTCCAGAGCACTTAGATTTCAAGCAGGATTACCACTAAAATTCTGGGGTGATTGTGCATTGACAGCTGCACACATCATCAACAGGTTGCCTAGTCAAGCCCTAAAGGGCATGACACCCTATGAGAAACTCTTTGGTTGCAAGCCAAACTACAATGAACTCAAAACATTTGGGTGTTTGGTATTTGCCTACAACCCACAACTCAAGGGAGACAAAATGCAACCAAGAGGAGTCCCATGTGTATTTCTTGGCTATCCTCTTGATAAAAAGGGGTACAGGGTGATGAGAATTGATACACATCAAGTGTTTGTGTCCAGGGATGTAAAGTTTGTGGAAACTATTTTTCCATATAACTCAAAGCAATCATCTAACAAGTATAGATCACCTGTTCCTAAATGCTTAGATGATCTCATTGCAGATTCTGATCCTGAGAATCCTGATCAGAATGAAACATATACACCTGATCAGCAAGGTGATGACAGGGAAATGCAAGATGTTCTGGAGAATGACAATCAAAGAGAAGTCACAGCACAAACTACTGATCTCCATGTAACTCCAACACAATCACAAAACCCTGCTGTAACCAGGAGGTCAACCAGAACCAAGAAAACACCAACCTGGCTTACTGACTATGTGCATACTGTATCCACAAGAAATCAGGGAAGTGAAGAGGCTGCAGCACAGATAGCCAGGGTGGCAACAACAGAAGTAGAACCACAGTTTGGTGCCTTTCTATCTAAAGTGCAGGAAGCAGATGATCCAACAAGGTTCAAAGATGCAGTTGAGCATAAACACTGGGTGGATGCAATGAATGATGAGTTGGATGCTTTGGAAATGAATGATACATGGGAGATAGTGCAGCTTCCACCAAAAAGGAGAGCAATTGGGTGTAAATGGCTCTACAGAACAAAATTCAATCCAGATGGCAGCATTGAAAGGTACAAAGCAAGGTTAGTGATCCTTGGTTGCAGACAATATGAGGGTATAGATTACAAGGAAACATTTGCACCTGTGGCAAAGATGACAACAGTGAGAGCCCTACTTGCAGTAGCAGCATTAGAAAATTGGCAAACATGTCAAATGGATGTCAAAAATGCATTTCTGCATGGTGATTTGGAGGAAAGTGTTTATATGGTCATGCCACCAGGATACACTCATTGGCAAAGCAGAGTCAAAGCTCATGCCACTCAACACTCTCAGAAAGCTCAAACAGGAGACTTTGTGTGCAAACTCAAAAAATCCTTGTATGGCTTGAAACAAGCCCCAAGGCAATGGTTTGCAAAACTATATCAGGCTTTGATTAATTATGGATGCAAACAGTCAAAGGCTGATTATTCACTCTTTACCATTCAACACAAGTCAGCCTTTGTGGCAGTGCTTGTGTATGTGGATGACCTGCTCATTACTGGCAATGATGCAACAACAATTGAAGATTTGAAATCATATTTGGCTTCAAACTTCATGATGAAGGACCTAGGACAATTGAGATATTTCCTGGGTATTGAAGTTAGCAGAACTCCTCAAGGCCTGTTTATTTCCCAGAAAAAGTATGCAGAAGATCTCATTAAGGAATTTGGTGCTCACAAAAGCAAACCTTTGAGACTGCCTCTGGACTCAAGTGTAAAGCTGACACTTGACATGGGAGATCCTCTGCCTGACCCAACAAGTTATCAAAGGCTCATAGGGAAGCTGATTTACCTAACCATTACTAGACCAGATATCACCTATAGTGTCAATCTTCTCAGTCAATTTATGCAAAAACCATCTACAGTGCATATGCAACAAGCCAAACGAGTCTTGAGGTACATTAATCAGCATCCAAGTCAAGGCCTGTTAATGGCATCACAATCAGCAGCTGTACTCACAGCCTACACTGACAGTGATTGGGGAGGCTGCCCGATCTCAAGAAAATCCACCACTGYTTTTTGTGTTCTACTAGGTCAATCTCCCATATCCTGGAAATAAAAAAAAACAACATGTGGTAGCCAGATCCTCAGCTGAAGCTGAATACAGAGCAATGGCTCTAACCACCTGTGAGGTAACATGGCTGCAACAGCTTCTGAAGGATCTTGGTCTTAAGCATTTAAGCAGCACTYTCCTCAAGTGTGACAACAAAGCTGCCATTGCAATAGCTGCAAACCCAGTTCAACATGAGAAGACCAAACATGTTGAACTGGATTGCCATTTTGTGCGAGACAAAGTAAATGATGGCACCATTGTTCCCAAATACATATCCTCTCAAGACCAACTCGCGGATATCTTCACTAAACCCATGACTATCTCTCAATCTCATCAACTCTTACCCAAACTTGGAGTTCACTGTCCTCACCCCAAGTTTGAGGGGGAGTGATAAAGCACTGTGTGCTTTTCTCCTCTCTTTATTTTTCCACTGCATGGGTAGTTATGCATGGTACTGTAGCAGTACARTGCCTGCTTGTGTCAGGATGCAGGGGTGGTGGTYTATCAATGCGTAGTGCTCCTGCAACACCTTTTGTACTAGGATATCTACTATTTTGTCCTATGTACATTAGCTCRGTGTGTGACAAGTGTTGCACTATGTATAGTGCTTAGAGTTGTTAGCTGTAATTGCTTGTATATATATAGGTGAGCCTTGCTCATTAGGGTTGCAATTTTTTACACTGAAATCTCAAGGAAAAGTTTCCAATCAGCCGCACAACTTTATCATTTGCTCATTGCTCATAAAACTTCTCAGCAACAAAATATTCCTGCCATAAAATTGTAATAGGGTGAAAGCACAAAAGAAATTTTGATTAGAAAAATATTCGAACGCGGGAAAAAAAGGTGACATATTCGTTTTGTGTATATGTTGAGAATAAAATAAAAATTAATAAGCTGAATTGTTATTATTATATGCAGTCACGCATGCTGATAATTAGGCATGATGACTTAAGTATAATTTGCAGTAGTAACGACAAGTGGTTAGTAAAATAACCAAGCATGAAATTAGCAAAGCAAGGCATGAATAGAATTGAACGAAGTTGACGGTGTGACCCATGCAAATCAATATTCACAGCTCACTGTATAAGTATATAGTATATATCCCTCATTCACGTACTCCTAATTCTAATTTTATATTGACCCATTATTTCATGCTGCCTTTGCTTGATTTATTATCTAATTAATTAATCAACCTTATTAATATGGTACGTAATATTGTTGAAAATATTTGATTTGGTGTGACGTACCAAACTTAGGAAATAAGAAATATACTACTCCGGTGTACTGGAATTGAGGGACACATTTAATTTCTACAACATAATAAATTGATAATGACTTTTAATTATAAAAAGAATTAGACTATATTACGAGTATTAGAATCAGACTAGTGCTCCTTGCCTGTTACTGTAGTAGTCTACTGTCTATTACTCACTACTACAACCAGTTTTATTAATACTGTGAATTTCTTTTTAATAATTATTGTTCCAGTAATAAATTACCAAGTACGTCATGTCTTACGTGATTTATGGATTATCATTTGCATGGCATGTACTTCGTCGAATAATCTTTTCACCAAGTTTGTGGCTACTCCATTTTTTCCTCCTTAGAGATTTTGTGGAGGGTGTGCAGATGGATATGAGTGTCGTGACAGGGTGAGTGTGTGCGTAAATCACCTTCCTTGGCTACTCGTCTACTTCGTACTAAACTGATGGTTTATTTCTTTAAGATGGGTAAAAAATAKGAGTTTGAAAAAAATTGAACAHCAATTTAACTCTTATTTAAARTGAAATTGTTTAAATTGAGTTGAAGTTGTCTAAAATCTAGTGTAAAAATGAATTGAATTAAACTGAAATTGTCTGAAATGAGGTATATATCATACAATACAAACTAAAGAACTAAATTGAAATTGATCTCTATGCAACTTTGGCATGCTTCATTGGGAATATCGTGGGAAAGGGAAGTAGTTACAATATTTTTTTTTTAACTTCTCTCCTATAGCGAGGTTTTTACATTGATCTTTTAGYGTCTATTCGGTTCAACTTATTTTTACTTACTCTATATGTGAAGTGTGAACTACTCTGAACTTGTCTAAACCTATTTTCTTTGAGAAAAAAAATAATAAATTTGTTGCTTTCTATTTATTTTTTCTTATCGATTTTTTTTCGTGAAAATAAGTAAAAAAAAATTAAGTTGAGCTAAAAAGACCATTAGTGATCTTGCTCAAAATCCAAGTCAAGTGATATTTGTGGGAAAAAAAACAAAGAATTTTGAAACAAAAGGCCGGATGAGCATTGTGAATTTGTGATCGAGGTGAAGACAAATAATAGAGGGAAATTAGAGGTCAGATGAGAAGCGGATTAAAATTGAATAAGATGAAATGAAGACTAAATAAATAAAGGACAATGTTATATGTAGCCCTAAAAGCTACTCCATACATATAAGAAATAAATACAACATTATAAATGGAAATAATTTGTGAAAACAAGAAAAAAAACAACACAAGTATCAATGTAATAAATGTTTGATRAAAAAATTATTTTCATTTTAAYCCTCTTATACATAGTCCTTAGGGGTATGTATATCATTTTCCTTTTCAATATYTACAACTTTTATGAAGGAACTATGTCCAAAAAATGGAGGAATAGTTGAGAAATGGCTAGAAATGAATCGCCGTTGTTTTGGTGGTTGGGTGGTTTCGGGGGTGGGCAACAGCAAAGTGGGGTGGTTTGCATMATATGATTCTTGGYTGGTTTTGCAATTGGGATGTCGCGTTGGAGTTTGTTTTCAAAAGTGGAAAAAAGGGYTAATTTTTGYCAATTTTACCTAAATAAAATATTAATTACAATAATCTAACATTGAATCCATGATTTTAACATCTWTCTATGAAATTTGATTTAAATGGACCCGAAAAAACGACAAKTTTGATAGAAGAAGTTTGAAGTAATGTACAAATGTTGGGAAAACAATATCGAAGGGCACAAATAGAAGCCATGGATTGTTGTTTATCCTCACACGGGGGCGGTATATTGATGATTTTTTTGTGCTTGTCTAATGGAGGAAAGGAACGTTAGCGATCACCTAAACATATCTATAGATATGTTCACATAACGATTGGTAAGATTATGAGAAACATCCAAGCATTATATGTTGATAAACAACTTTATTAGCTTGAAAACTAATTGGAAAATAGACAAACCAATCACAACTTGATGACTAGATTTTTTTAATTGATCTCAGCAATTTTAAGCCAAGGCTACAATGGCTTGGGTAATTGATGGTTGAAGTTTGACAAATGATTGAATAATTAATTTGATGAATCTGAAGCCATACATGAAATTATTTGATGCGTTTAGGTTAAAAGAAAGGGGCCATGCATGATAAAGATTGATAATTGCTTGGATCTCTTTAAAGCACATACATACAAGCATTCATCTTAAATAGAAGAGACAAACTTTATTTTTTTAAATCAAATATTTAAAGAGTGAGACAACCTTTGTTTGAAAAATATAAAGAGGAGAGTGCCACAAAAATTGCACCCATTGTCAATTTTGTTGTATTATTGATGTCCATATGATTAATAAAGACCAATAAATAAATATACAAGTGAGTTTAGTACTCCATTTGTGTGTTGAGTTTTGCTAATTGCACTTTTATTTTCACGTTTATCAATGTACGTTTTATAATATAATCTCCAACTGATTTAATAGTTATGCTTCTTGCAGAAATGTAACAACTATTACTTTGTAAATTTGAATTTATTTTTATATAACAGATAAAACATAATCATGTGAATTTTGTTGATTCGTTTTGACTAATACTTTTCAAATATATAGTTTTTATAACTTTTTCTTATGTATAATTTAAGATATAACAATTTAAAGGCACGTTTCAATAAGTGTGAAAAAAATAAATGTAACAAGTATTTTGAATCAAAGGAGTAACAAGTTGTACAACTGTAAAACTTATAAAAATTGGATATTATTGTAAATTCAATGAGTGAATCAAATAAGACTTCATTGAATATAGTTTTCCTCTTATAAATTTACAAGAATTTAGAAAAATCTCACCAATTTTTTAATTTCATGAATTACTTGCAACCACACGATAAAAAAACAATATCTTTTAATCAAAATAAATCAACTTAAGATTTGTGTCTTAATTAACAAATTAAATACAACTAGAATAAATATGCATAAATTTCATGAACAGAGAGAGTACTCAGTAATATTTTTTCAAGTCAAGTTTATAAAGTTTACTAATTTTTTTGCCGTCAAATCTATAATACTTATGTTAAATTTGTTCAAATAGACAAATGAGATTTTTGTTAAATTCTTCAACTATGTAGTTTGTTAATATCATTTATTAATAAAAAATTTCTAAGATACACAATTTGAGTTATTAATCATCAAAGTTGAATCATGAAAATTATTTTAAAATTGGGCGTAAAGAAATGGAACAAAATAAAAACGAGAAATTTCTAAACAATCCCGGAGATTGTTTTAATAAAACAATCCAGTGGCATTTTTATATAGTACTTCGTAATTTAGTGCAACTTTTAAGGCCAAAGTATATGCTCTTTTAAATAACCCTAAAGTCTGCACTAAATTACGGATGCCATATAAAAAGCCACCGAATTGTTTTATTAAAACAATCTCCAGGATTTGTTTAGAAATTCCCAATAAGAATACTACCTCCGTAATGAAAAATTTTCAACAATTGACTTTTTGCGCATTTCAAGGAAGAACATTTAACTAAGTTAAACGAGCAAATTAAAAAAATAATTTCAACACAACAAACTTATCATCTTATTACTTCAGTGTGTTGAAATTATTTTGATTAATTTGCTCGTTTACTATATTAAACGCTTGCTTAAAATGCGCACAAAGTCAATTGTTGAAAGTTTTTCGTTACGGAGGGAATATTATCTGTTTTCAACGGATGTATATACGGAGAAGTAAAGGCTCATCGCTGCTATGAGTTTATAGCGCGGTTTTGGGCTAATTAAGTTTGTTGGACAATGTTAGCTTGCGTTGAGACAATGTTTGGTATATAGTTGGACAATGTTACAAATTCGTAAGACATATTTATATATTTTCAGACAATGTTTATATATTTTCAGACAATGTTAGGAATGAATAATTTTTTTTTTTTTTTTACAAAATGATCAGTGAATGAACAAGTGTCTCACACGAGTGCCAAATAGTGCAAACAGTAGGCGCGCTATGCTTCTAGGATAGCGCTAGATTTATCATTCTCTGTAATATACGATTATACCTGTAGTTGACTTCACACGAGCAAGCTAAGCCACCATTAAAAATTGTCAAAAACTCTATAAAGGGTCAGAAACACTCTTTAGCTGAATCCTCTCGTTATAGCATTAACAATTAAACCATTTTTTTCCTTGGTCATTTTTTCTTTTTCTGATTAGATAACAAATCCAAAGTCCAAACTATCCTTTGACACTACATTACTACACCTAGTTGTCATCTCAAGAAAACTAAGAATTTAAGTGTGAGAATTAATGAGCTTAAAAGAATAAATCCAACTTGTTTAAACAATACTCCACAAAGAGCCCACGCCAAATCAATGTGCTATATGACAATTATTAGTGGGCCAAATTATGCAAAAAGAATTGCTACCATTTATTATTATGATTACTAAGTACGAACATCGGTCACACAGTTGTTTCTTTGTATTTTTATGGTGCAAAACTGCAAACACTTGTTTCTTTCATCATATAATATCTTAGGAGTTGCTAATTAAAGTAGTACGTGGCCAACTTATTAGCCTTTATTGTTACGGACTAGAGCTGTCTTGAGTGATTAAGGATCTCCTTAATCAAAGTCTCGGYAACGAGTCTTGAGAAGGAAAAAAAAGCTTGTAAACTCTTGTGGGAGATTAATCCACTCGCTAAATAAAGCCTTTATTACTAATTATTTTAAGTACCAAGTGGATAAGCATGATACAACTAAGATTAACAAAATTATTAGTACAATGACCTAGAATCATTACAAATTTCCAAAGTTTTTTTTTCTTCTTTTTATTATCAAAGATTAGTTTCATTAGGAATCATTATCGCATATGAACATATGTTATATCGTCATATATAATACGAATTATATAATTTGTTCATGTATTCTTCGGGATTTTAAAAAGAAAAAGAAACAAATGGAGCATATGAAGATACTTAATCAACCATTGCAAATAATGTTTATATTATATGTAGATTCCAATCAGCCACCTTATTAAAATTCCATAATGAAAGGTGAAATTGATTATTGATAGTTGATACCGCCACTTACATATTTGCATTAAACTAAGCCCAAATTAGTATCCTCTAATCTCTATTGATCACAACCATTGCTTTGGAAGATAATATAGCAAATGGATGAAAAGAACAAAGGAAGAGTGCTCTAGAATTTCGTAAGCTGTTTGGTGACTGYAACATGTGTCTTAGAGAAACTTCGGATTTATATCTACCACATATGAATAAACTTTTGATTTTATAATACACGTATCTACATATGCGAAATGAAAGATAATTACGAAAGAAACYATATATTGTATCATCAAACAAATTGTTAAATTTCACAATCTTTTGAGTGATTAGTATTATGCAATTAACATTTTAGGAGTGAATGACTTGTAGTGTTTTTGTGGCTCGTGATTCATGGAAACAAAATTGCCTACTAAATGAATGTTAGGTAAAATTTTGTGCTAATTGGGATAATTAATACTATTAAGTAGCTTTCTGAAGAACAATAATTTAACCAGACAAAATTAGGTCAATAATGCATACTTTATCCAACCATAACATATAATAATTTACTTGAATAGCTTATTATTATATTTCACAATATCTATACCTTAAATTATCAAAATAATAAGTACTTGTTGGTGTACATTATTGATGCAATAATTCTTTTCAATATTACATGTCAATACAATTCATATTTGAGGTACTTTTTTAATGGGCTAGTATTATTTTGGAAGACATTAGCAAAGTCAATGAAAAAAGAACAATAAGAATGTGCATCATGATGGTTGCTAAGTATCACAATTCACAAACAGCAAGATACTAGACAATTATTGTACTCAATCAATGGAGAAGTTGAGCCAAACAGCTTACAAGRTGGAGCAGCAAAATTAAATAACATTTCGTCAAACAAAACGAAAATTACGTAGTACTACTCAAGGACTAATGAGAGTAGCTCAGCGTTCAAATCATGTACACTTGACAACTAAATAATCAGCAATATCTACAACTACCGATCAATTTGCCTGAGATTCTAAAAAATTACAACAACACACAAATTAAGTGGGGGCGAACTGAATTAACAAAACTCCCCTTCCCCCCTCCGATATTCTACAGATAAAACGAGCGGGGGAAACAATCTACATCAATAGGGATACAAAATAAGGAAAAACAAAAAAATAGGGTGGACATAACCATCATGAGTGCCTTGTCCATGGTGTTTCCCGGTCTTCTAGCCCTTTCATGAAGGATTGGGTTCCAAGGTGTTCAGATGCATAAGCCATGAAGACGGCCAAAATTATGCCTCCTACAACCATCAAACCTAATCTGTAATAAAGGGAAAAGGAATTTGTTAGACGTGCAGAAATCAGCATCTGAAATAAATATCTACTTTAGGATTTGGCAATGCCTAATTACTAAATAATCAACAGGATAAAGATGGTCATTTATTTGCTATTCACATGCTGCAACTGTCATGACTATGATTATCTATCAACAAATATGGTAAACAGTGAGATTCAAAGGACTCTTTTCTATTGCTTCACATACAAAAGTACTAAGATCTCAGGGATCTATTCGTTTACTTTGAGATCCAGAATGGAAGAAATATTAGGAAATGAAGGCWCGGCTGAACTTGTTTGAATTTCTATTTTCTAGAAGTTCACTTCACCAAGCCATGTCTGATGAGACAAATGCATGTCAAGAGGCACTATGCAGAAGCAAGCAATATATATATATATATATATATATATAGATATAAATAATCAGAAGCCGTATTTTCAGCCTCTCTAAAATCCAGAAAGACCTCACGGCCAGATAATAAACCAACTAAGAAAAAAACGAATCAAGCATTGTCGCATCCAAAATGAAGCTAAGCAAGTTTTTGACTACTGCTTTCTGTTCGACCAATCTACTTCATTAAAGGTTTCACTGACCAAATGTATGACTTGACAGAATCAAGTCAATCAACTCGAAAAATTAATTCAAACCCATCCAAAAAGTCTCATGACTTAACAGCCATTTTCCTTCATGTGCTTAGACAAAACTATAGTTTTCTATTCTACCAAGCAACATTTTAGCAAATTCAATGTGACAGTACAAACTGGTAGCTTCATCAAAAATGGGTAATTGAGCATGGTGGGAATTGTCTGGCAACAGAAACTTCTAACTGTAAACCTCAACAGTTAAACTGCAGTAAGAGTGATATTGCTGGTGGAGTAAGACAACCACCTACATGACAGTGAAAAACTGCATATGCATTGTACTGCGCATCACCACCTTTCCTCCTAATTGATGAACAAAGTGATCCCGTCATCTCCGATCAGAGATCTGATTAGCGTTTAAACTTATTTGTCATTTTACAACAGCCGAGGCAATAAGTATTGAAATTCAAAGCGACTCTGCTCCGGCTGTATTATGAATCCCTTTCTTTAAATCTAGCTTTACTTGATAAAGATAAAACAATAGAAAAGAAAAGATGAACTTCTTGAAACACGTAAACACAAATTCCAAATCCTTTAAAACAAATAATTTCTATTTCTACAACTAAACTTATGTTCTGGATAACTAAAAATGGAGGAAAAAAGGTGTACAAGGAAAGAAAGAAGGCAGTTAAAAAAAAATATGTCAATTTCTAAAAATTAATCCTGTCCATTTATCCTCCCCTCCAATTCTATCACTCCTTCATTTCATCAAAATAAACTCCTCTCCATTTTCCCTTCCTCCCTCCCTCCATAATTCACATCCCCCCAAAATTAGGGTAAAAATGACGGAGAAAGGAGAAAACACACCATACCACACTTAATTTTTATGTGGCATACACCACAAAAGTAATAAATACAAATTCATTACGTTGGACCAAACTTTGACTGCTCAAGATACTCACAGACATTAAGTTATACAGCCCAAGCCTTAATGAACTAGACGTTCAGCATCATGTTTGAGTCACAAGATGTGGGACAAGAGACCAATAGTGTCTATTAGACTTAAGAGTTAAGACAACYCTGTTTACAGATTCTCAATGCTTGCAAAAATCAATGAGGTGGTTATGATGCAACAACCCAAGTGATTCACAGTTCACATTACATGGCTTGGAAAWTTTTTTTGGCTATCAATCAGGATTCAGTCTACCAAAGTAAGCCACAAAGCAACTCTACCAAGAGCAATTTCGAGATTTCAAGCCCCTGGATACAATGAAAGAGTGCAAATTGGCACTACTTATAACTTTGTACACAATGGATATTTAAACAACCTCTTTTAACTTGCAACCTAATCCAATGTCTAATACAGCATGARTCAACAGCCCATAAGGACCTTTTTCTTTTTCTTTTATTTATAAAGCCAAAGGAGACAATATGAGTATATGACCAAGAAAATATTCAAACCTCAACTCTCTTAAAAAAAGATTGCAACATACCTCACAAACAAAGCAGTAATTCCGAAAAGAAACGGCAATGATGGCGTTAAAATTGCTAGAAGAACCATCCCCAATCCATAATATAGCACTGTAGCATTATAAGAAGACAGCTGTCGCTGATGACCTACAGCAAGCAAGACCCAGAAAACCATAAGRAGTGAACATAAATTAGGCAAAAGTAAACACGAGAAATTCAACAGAAAAACAGACCTTTCCCGGAATCATAATCTAAGGATTCAAGATCAGACGATTGCAATCCTATTTGGATAGCATTTGCCTTTCCCCAATGATAAACCAATCTTAGATAGCCTCCAAACAGTAGGAAAAAGAAGGTAAAGGTCCACTCATACATAAGCAGCAATCCAGTCCAAGGAAGCACTTGCCGTGGAACAATCAGAAAAGCCAGTCCAAGAGAGGTAATGAAAGCTAAAAGGCACACAGATATTGAGATTCCTCCCAGATACCAAGGTATCTTAGAAAACAAACTACTGTAGAACTGTCAAAAAATCAAAGCAAAGGTGTCAACAGACATGCAACTTTAATATATATGAGAGAATGCGAGCAAGTTATCCCTAAAATGCAAACAATAAAAACAGACCTGTTGCTTGGAGTTCATGGCTGATGGAGAAACTGCAGCAAATGGATGCACAATACATGTTCTTAGTCTGAGAGCAAGGTGTCTTAAACAATCAGACAATGAAGTCCTCCAAAGTGAACCAAAAAACTCYAAGGCCTACAACACAATTAAGATATTTTCAGACGGAACAGCAGTTTCATTKTTAAAAGGAAATCAGAAAAATCTGGGATCATACCTGAAGAAATGAGRGATAACAAAGGAAGATCAGGCCAAAGAAAGGTAGAAGAAAAAGAACTCTGACCAAATTTTCATCTTGAGGATTTTTCCCTCCTCCGGTGCCAGGTAGAGAATCCTCAACCCTTTGCCTTATGTCCTGCAGTATCAACACAACTGTAAAGCTATGCATAAAATACAACTAACATATRAGATTTTTAAACTGCGAAACCCAGTTGAAAAAGTTTGAACATGGTAGCAACTCTGATCCAAAACAGACACACTCTAACAGGGATGGCTCCACCAAAGGTTTAAAACACAAACTAATCTAGCATTAACCCATTTAGTAATTTTGGTTCCATGAATCATTATAGTACACACAAGAAGCTCCACTAAGGTCTAGGATGGATGCTGACATGCTGTTATTTCACTTGGTTCTTCTCTGATTTTATTGAAGGTAACATTTSACTATACAGCAACAAGGACAAGAATATCAGGCAGGTAACAACAATAACAATATACATGGGAAGGAGGGGTGATAGGCTCAAACATGTTATGTGATCCAAAATTGTTGTTCAAAGAATAAAATGAGAAATAGCGCATAGTAGAGTGCATAGACAAGAAAGAAGAAGAAGAATACCTCCAGAGATCGACAGGTTCACCAGCCAAGCTGTCCCCAGTCCATGTTTCAGTGACCAAGAGTATAATGAATAACACGAAGTTCTTTCTCATCTACCATCCCACTTTTAGCAATGCAAAAGTAAATATCTTTAATCACCAATGTGTAGCAGAAAAGTGAATTTTTAATCCTAGATAAGACAAAACCTTAATGCTACTAATAGCTCAAAAAAGGAAATGCCAAACAACATTCAGTTAAAAATATGGTAAATGAAAGTAATCCAACCATAGAAAATGAACATTTAAATCCTAAAAGAATAAATACCTTCGTTAGCAAGCATGTACAGACCAACATCAGCATTGTAAGAGTAGAAAGGCGCTCCATTTCAGCAGGTAGTTACTCAGGTGAGCTCAAGCATCACATTAAACGAAAAAGAATACCATAATAACCAGGTACAGAATAGATAGGATAATAAATGCGCGATCAGCAAATCCAGCATAATAAGAATTCAAAAATCCTTGATCCCCTGTGATAATAAAACAGTAAAAGTGATGGAATAAACAACTGTCCTACTAATTCGACCAATCGTGCTAAAGCCTGTATCATGGAAGTTAAAAGAAATAAAGATTTCAAGAGATCACAAAAGGAAAAAATTCCTGACATGAAGAATGCTGGATTAAGTGAGAATAGCAACAGTTACATTACATGTTTAAGCAATACAAAGATGCTAAGCCAACTTAGCATTATAGTCTGCAGTTTTTTCAGAGCTTCATCCTAAGAAAATTATCTTCAACAGGATACCTATACAAAATCTCAGAAGCAACAGTTTCTCTGAAAAATACAAAACAGATGCTATTTCTTCTTTCAGATCCAAAAAACCACTTAGAAGTGAAATTACAAGTACCAAAAATAGCAAACATTGTTAAAAATTGTCAAATAAAATACCATAATTAAGATGCTCGCATGGGAAACTCAAATCAAAGTTTTGAAACAAATTAAAATTGTTGTTTATCTATCACTATGGTTGTAGACTGTAGCTCATAGTATACTTTACTGAAGCTACAGTTTTCAACCCATAGGAAAGCTCCTAGCAACACAAACACTTATATGGGTGTATCCATTCTGATAATAGGACAGCAGAAGATCCTTAATACATAAAAATAAATTACATCTAAAAGTCCATAAGATCCATAACTATGTATATTAATCTATCAAACACACATGCCATAATTCCTCTTTTTAGCAACACTTTATAAAGAGCTATTTAGTAGATAAAATATCAATCAAAGGTGTAAAAAAATACAAACTAACCTGGGAACTACAAAGAAACAACAATTAGTTGATAGAACTAATAAATAGGAATAAATAATGTCAATCTGTTCAAAGCCAAGCTCTACAAAGGACTACACAGTCACTTCAAAATTATTAAAAAGGAATTCAACAACATTTAACTATCTAGTTGCCACTTGCCAACTTGAATTGAGATATTGTTAAGGCAAAGTCGCATCAATCATGTGTATAAGCAGATGCTTGAACTTGCTAATAAAATGGTAAGTTGGAAAAAGTGCTCTTACCTCTGTATATGATGGTAATGTTGTAATTTTCTTGAGCAATGTCGCTTAAAAAAGCGTTTGTAGAAGGTTCAACAACCAATACTCCAGAGTTAAGTCTTTCAGAGTGCTTCAAATTAGCACAAAATTTGCCACATCTAAAAAGATCCTCAATATTCTTGATCACAATTGTATCTGCGTCAAGATAGACAACTGCAAACAATAGAAATTTGATAATGTTGTAATTAAAACACTCAAATGTCCAGCAAATTATATTGCAGTAGTAGATTATAATAATGACTTGTAAAGCAAAATTATCATGACAAGAAAGCCAAATTACCCTTTTTCTGTAACTGTATATTGAATATCTTGAGTTTTGTTAAAACACCCCAAACCTGTCGGAACGAACACGCGTTGGGATTCTCTAGCAAAGAGATCATCTCTACTATCCAACCATCTGCCTGTTCAACAAGTCACATCCATACTTTCACAAATGTTCCGTGAACAGACGCCTGTTCTAGAATGCATTATACAGCACCACACATACAATTTAAAAGCAAATTTCACACATATAATGCCACAAAAAAGAAAATAATTTAGTTACGCGCATCTAAAATGACATGGGGCCTTTGTTCCAAACTAGAAGTACAAATGTATATCTGCTGCAAAGTAACGCTTCGAACTCAAACTCACAACAGAAGCCCTATTCAAATATCCAGCAGATCGGCAGATACAGCTTTTACCCAAATAACKAAGAAAAAAAATTCACTTGCCATAACAAAAAAAAAAAAAACTCACTTGCCATACATCATAAACATTATTCAAAACACCATATCAACTGTCAACATATTTCATAATATTGGTTCCCTCTCACGTGTGGAACAACATTCCCATTGCACTCATCTCCTTGATGGGCAGTTTCATCTAGGGGAAAATTAAATAAACAGCTCTGATGCCCATGCACAGCATAAGCAGAATCCAAGCCCAATGAATCACCAAATTTTCCTTCCATTACCTATACACGGTTGATCTCATCCTTGACCGAACCAAATTGGCCCAACCTTAAGTTAAACTCATCCTTGACCCAACCAAATTGGCCCAACCTTAAGTTGAACTCATCCTTGACACTCTTATCATCCCTATACACGGAAGACTGAAACCCTCCATTACCAGAAAACCTATTATCATGAAAACCTCCTAAAACCCCAAAATTCTCAACAGTAAAAGGCCTAAACTCAGCTAAATTATTAAAAGCTGAATCTTTTTGAAATTGTCCAACATCAGAAGAAAGGTCACCAATATAAATCTTCTGAAATTTGTCAATGAAAGGCCTAAGCTAAATWATTAAATGCTGAATGGCCTGAATCTTTATGACATTGCCCAACATCAGAAGAAAGATCACCAACATAAACCTTCCGATATTCTCTTGCTATACCATCCATTACAACACCATTGTCAGCCCTTCTATAGTTAGATTTCGGTAAATTAGAACTACACTATGGGTTTGGCGTGGGATTATGAAAATAATCAACAAGGGGTTAATGATGATGGACCAATATCAGAAAACCAAAACCCATTTGTGTATGAACTAGAAGATGAAAAACCCTCTAGTTTTTCTTTTTTTGCTGTTTCTCTTCTTCTTTTTGATTATAATAATGATGACTCTTCAATTTCAAATAAGTTTTTTCATGAGAAACACTGTCATTTTCTCTTTCACCCTTCATCTTCTCCTATGTAAACATTAACAAAAGAACACCCCAAAATTACTCTTCTTTTATGTTCTTCTTTCCCTTTGACAACAACAGCGTAAATAACTAAATACTACCTTTAAACAAAACCAAAAACACAAAAATCCAGACCAAAAAACCCCTAAAAAGACATTCTTTCATGAAAAATTCGCACAAAAACACCCATTACACATGCATTAAAAACGAAGGATGAATGCACAAAATTCAGTGACATTCTCATGCCKTTAAAATGAAGTGTTACCTCACATACATGAGATAATTAGTTCTGCACYTCAATTAAGTGCTCTCACTTAACTCCCATGATCACAGAACACTAAAACGGATGTTTATATTAGACTCTTCAATCCAAAACCATACACCGGGCAATTACAAAACAACTCCAYATCATAGCAATCAATCAAAATAGGGATCAACCAACAGTTTGAACACCACATCAATAGTACAGTAATTTGTAACACAATAATCATCACTAAAATACAACAAAATGAAATAATAAAGTGAGCAAAAATAAAAAGAGAAATAAAGTAATATATCTCAAAAAGATATTTGACAATAGTCAGAAACACCATCAGAATACCAAAACACCATGTTTTTTTCGAACCCATATCTCTAAATTGATCTTCCCTAAAACTCTAATCCAAAAACAAAAGCTCTTAATCACCCATACAATAACGTCACATAAGCTTCCTCGCTTGATGGAGTCCTTTATTCATCGTTATACCCCAAAATATATAATGCAACAAAAAACTTATACACAAAATCAGCCAAACCCATATTCCAAAACCTGAATCACCATAATTGTCAGCAATGGGGTGAATTCAGGTGGTTTCAAAAAAAAGATCAGGATTTGTGAGTGTATTCATTCTGTGGAGAGAAAAAATGGTTGATTTGTGAAGCGAGTTTCCAAAAGATGCGATTTTCAAAATTTATGAATTTTTATTTATGAGGAATACTAAATTCAAGTTTTCATTATCGTCTAGTCTTCGATGAATTGCATTTCAAAGTTCAAACTTTCCAATCTAATTTCGCGACACTATACAAAATTTTTGTACTGATGAATTTACCCAATTACTAAAATATGTTGACCATTTGTACTCGGATACTAACGAATTAGAAGTATAAATTACCACACAAATTAAAATCTATTTGTTACGAGATCAATCTTGCAAAGGAACTTCTATTTAAACAATTTTTTCCGATTCAATATCTTTGGACAATTTAAGATAATTTGTATACGAGGATAGACGAATTAGCAATAAACGCGGCTTTTAAACTACATCGAAAGTTGGCTAAGATGTAGGCAATATTCGCGGTGGCACATTTGCATCAAAGCATTATTCTGTTGATAACGTCACGGTACTTATTCATATATAACTTCTGTTGGTATCCGACGACGTCAATTTAAAAGTATCTGCGTTACAAAATTTTTAACCTAGATTGTATATAATATTTAAAATGTGTATTTACGTTTATATTGTGTAGTAACTTTTCGGCATTTTGCTGTGCTTTGAAGACTGTCCCATAAGGATCCAATGCTCCAACCTTCGATTTGCATCATCTGGAGTTCAAGGAGAATATCAACCTCGTCTCCTATTCGTCCTACAAGTCAGGTTTTAGATGAAATATCGTACCATTTTATATCCTGTCAAAATATAAATATTTTTTCCTATCTTGTTCATGAATTTATTGTTTTTTTCTTTTTCATTGATGATATCATGTATGTTAAAATATTATAAACTGAATTTATTTGCAAATTTGGATTTTATTTTCATTTATTTATGTTGAAAGATCAGTAATCTTAGTATGAATTCTCCATGACAAATTGTATTAAAATTACAAGTACTTCATAAGATTAAATGAAATAAAAAATTTATTGGAAATGAGAAAATAAAATTTTAATGAATTACATTTTTTGTTGATTGATTTCCCTATCATATAGGATAAATGTAGTACTTCCCTGTGTTCACTGATATGATCTTTTTATAAATAGCATGAGTATGAAATTAATCTAATCTAAGATTTATCATGTGTATGAGTATGTTAGTTATCGCTTTAACTCTTTAATCCCCTGAATGACTTGTTATGAATGACATGACCTATTTTACTAGTAGTACTTTTTTGTTTTCTAATCAAGTTATATATATTCAACAATTAGTATATGTATCTGCAAAACTGGATGAGCTTGTTAACGCTCATAGCTGTTCAATTCAGTGTTAAGCTTCGGGCTTCAAAGCCCAACTTTCTTACTCTACTAACTCATCTTGTGGCCTCAGGAAAACTTTACCAGGAGATAGTTCAGCTGCTAAATTATTGGAGACCCCAGAGTAGTTTTTGGATAATTATGTGAGACTCTAGTTTTGATTTGGAGCAACCTGTCAGAGTCGCTGTGTTGAAGAGTTCTAGTTAGACCATTAAATTATACATGTGGAGGAGACTATGAGACCCCCATCATATTCTAAATTGGGGAAATGTAGAAAATTGTTGCTCGTGTTGACTAGGAATGGAGGGAGAGACCAATCTTCTTCGAGACGGTGGTAGTATATTGTTATTATATAGATCAAATGGCTGTTTATATGACAACTTGTTAGTTCTTGCTAGCATGCGAGAAACATAATGGATAACGTAGTTTATTACTTATAAGGGAAACTTAACTATATTGTACTATACATTGTAGTGGTTGCACTTGGGTTGTACATAAAGCCATTTTCATAGCCAAAAACATTATTCTCATTATTGAACTAAGATTCGTAGGCAATCGCGCAAAATCTCAAGTGGAAGAAAGAAATCTACAAGTTCAGAGAAACTATCTTTACAAACTAAACACATACAATGAAATCTCACCAAACATGTGCCTAGACTAATTCACCATTCAAATCCACTTACATAATAATTCAAGTTAACCAGAAATATTAAATGCAACAGACTGATGTTCCTTATTCTTCCTTTTATTCACATGGTATAATTAACTATCAAATAATCCTTATTACATAAATTGCTACTGCCAATGAGTTTTCAACAAACCTGCACCTCTCTCAAAACTTATTACAGTCTCTCCATGAGTCAATATCACACAAAGCAATAATATTCTGTCCCTTCAATCCTGGGTTAGGTGTTACGAGACTGTAATTAATTTCGTCCTTCAATCGCCTGCATAAATTAAACCAAGCCGTTCGGATTAACAAACACTGAACATTAATAAACAACAGGCTATTATTCTGCACATGATGATCAGACAATACATATTCAAGAATCTAAATAACTCAGAGATACACTTTGTGAGTTTAGCTACAAAATAGTCATATTTTGCCACCAAGCTAGTTGTAAAATCCTGAATACTGTACTCTGACCTTGATAGTTGACCAGTTCCAAAAGAATAACAACACTTGATCATTGTATTGAATATTTTGCTAATTAGACTAGAGAATTTGCAAATTGACCTGATAGACCCAATTCCAAAAAATCTTTAAACGTATTTGAAGCAACCGTTTAAGCTTGAGTTGGAGCAAATTTAAGTCAAACAAGCATTTTGAGCTTCAAGGCCATCATTATCAATATTGTTAGTAGGTTAGTTTCACTGAAAGTTGTCGATTTTCACGAAAATATGTCCATTACCCAAGTAAAAAAAAAAGTGTTACTATTACATTGTAAATAGGAATAGCTAGCATACCTTCTAGAGATCTTTTTCTCTTCGAACCTCACACGCTCAAGATTTAGATCGCACAACCAACCTCCGGCTCATAGCTGCAATGTAGGGTAGTGCCCACAAAGCTACAATGTAACTACAAAGTATCATACATAACTACAACTGTAACTCATAGAGAGATCACAACGCAACTACAATACTATCTCACTGGTCCACCACAACATCTCTTATGATAGTCAGTATAAAAAAACATTATCTCTGATTTGTCAATTTCGAAAGTATGACTAAACTTCATATTTAACCCTTTGCACAAATTGAAATTAACGCCCAATCATACACTGAGTGTCCGTAAAAAGTAGAAAGTATTATTTAGCTATCTTAATTATTTCTATTTCTAGGCCTCCATTTTTAGTAATATGATTTTTAGTATAATTGCTAAAGTTTAGTTCCAAAACTAGGTTTTTTTTTATCACATTCTTATGATATTTTTTCATCAGTAAATCAGTCAATAATATTTATTATTTTTTCTGATTTTCTATAGTTTAAAAATTATAATATTTATAACATTTATGGTGATTACAAAATATAGGCATTGAGATCACATATATCATCAATCAACACACCATCTATTTATCCCACACAAAGAGAGGACTCTATATCTACAAACAGAAGAGATTTGCTATCGGACCGACAACGAGGATCTATCCTCATTACCGACCACTTATCGTCATGTAATCAATGAGTTAAAGAACACGACCGATAATCGGTCGTAACTAGGTGTCGAATTACAGTCTCGTAATCGCCAAAATTTAAATGAGCCGACCGATTTCGTCCAGGTTAAGGTATAACGACCGATACCGACCCGATCACCGACCGAAATCATCCCTCATTTTTGGACGGAAATATGTGGTTACGACCCGATAGAAAGATCTCAGTCGAGATATTACAATAAAACCGACTAATAATTATCATGTCACTATCACCCAATATTTCCCTCCAAATAAATGGAAAAATCAACAAGGACATGATTGCTAATCAAGATCACAGACCATTTATTTTTTTTTTTAATTGAAAATTCTCAAATTACCGGACCGAAAGATCGCTACCCGGATCAGGAACCTCACCTTTTATTTATTATTTCTTAAAAATTAATAAAAATCGTGCATTACGACCGATTCATATTCCGGTCAAAAAAACGGTAAATTGGTTTTTTTTTTTATTTTTTTGCATTCAACTATATATTAAAGAATTAGAAAATAAATATTTAATTCAACATTTAAATAAACACATCATAAATACTATACATTAAATAAAATATAAAATGTATAGCATTATAATATGAATAATTCGGCAATATACACAAACAAAATCAAAATCAAAATGTCAGCAAAATAACTAAATTGTAATCAACCAATGTAATATGGCTAAAACCTAACAACCAATTATTAATCTACATACGCTACGAATGCTCCCAGAAGCGCACAGAACCTCTTCTAGTACGGCATCGGAGAATAATGCGTCTGAAAGGAAGACGGGTCGCCGAACTCACTCAATGCAAAGCGTCCATCTTTCGCTTCATGTTCTGCTCTAATTACTCCAGCCTGACGACGACGTATCTCATCTCCAATTCTGTACTCTAACTCAAAGCTCTCTGCTCAAACTCCACCCGGCATCCAGCAAATACTGACGCCTCAGAAACTGCATACCAATCTTCATCTAGTTATTAGGCGAGACAATCGAACAAAGTAGCTAAATCCAAGGCTGAGGCCAAGAGCGCTTCTCGTAATAGAGAGAAGCTCCATCTTTTCCTAATTAGACATTAATAACCTCCCCCTTACGAAATCCGCAACTAAGTGTCAAAGAACACCTGGAGAAATAATAAGATTTGTAAATCCAAACATCTGCGTTTTACCGCATACCTAAGACTACAATTATGTTTTGCGATATTTATTCCTGTACTAATCACGTAATGTGTTAATCCAAACAATTCCAACATATAAAAAAAGATAACATTATACACCCAAGATGATGACTCAGGACCATATTGAACGAACAAAAAGACCATTTGACAGTTAAAAATGACATTTTAGTCCATATTACCATTTTTATATAATAAATTGTTCGCTTCTATCTTGTCACATTTCTTATCCATTACGTTATCAAAACCTTACACACGTCCTATTAACACCAATTAGCGCAACAGCACTCCTAAACTTTGATTACTCATTCTGAAACGACAAAAGAACCATTTTTACTTTACAAATAGACATAATTTAGCCATTTAAAGCATTTTTTGTGATTTTCCTTCTATCTTACACATTCGATCCTACTATTTTCAAACCTTCAGTACAACGTCCTATTAGACACCATTATAGTCATTCCTAGACTAGTTCATTAACTCGTTATACTTGAACATAAAAGACCTTTTACTTAAAAAATTACAATTTAGGCTATTTTACCATTTTTTATGATTTCGCTCCTCCCCATCTATGTCATCAATTTCTCATCCTGAAAATTCTAATTCAACATTAGAACACTTTTCTAATTAACACCATTAGCTTTCTAAACTTCTTGATGACTCAGTTTGTAACCGACCAAAAAGACCTTTTACGTTAAAAAAATTGACATATTTAGTCCATTTTAGTCATTTTTTGTGAATTTTCGCTTCTATCTGTCACATTCTATCCAATTACTAGTTTCAAACTAACACTCCTATTAACACCATTAGGCTTCCTAGACATACTTGTGATTGACTTGGTTTGAACGACCATCTATAAGACCATTTACTGTTAAAAATTGACATTTTGGCCATTTTTGGCGTTTTTGTGATTTTCCTCCTATCTTGTCAACATTTCCTATCCAGATTACTAGTTTTCTACACCTTAGACACGTCCTATTAGACACCATTAGGCTTCCTAAACTTATGACTTCGGATCGCACATGTGCAATTGAACGAAAAAACGATCCATTCTTCGTAAATACCAATCTGACATTTTAGGCCATTTTTGCTTTTTTGTGATTTCGCTTCATTCTTGTACGCACATTTCGTATCCATTACTAGTTTTCAAACCTAACATTCCATATACACCATTTAGCTTCCTTAGATCTTTTGATTGGATCCGTTTGAACGACAAAACAAGACCATTTTTAACGTTAAAAATGACATTTTAGCATTTTTTATGATTTTTTGCTCCTATCTTGTCACATTTCTAATCCGATTACTAGTTTTAAAACCTTAGAACTCCTATTAGACACCATTAGCCTTCTTTAGACGTACTCATCAAATGCAATTTCATAAAAAAGCAATCCTATCTTTACTCATCGGCTTTATACGCTGGAATTCCGATCTAAACATCATGCAATTCATAAAAAAACAAATCCTATTCTACTCATCGCTTATACGCCGGTAATTCCGATCTAAACATCAAATGCAATCATTAAAAACAATCCTATTCATACTCATCGCTTATACTGTCGAATTCCGATCTAAACATCAAAGGGCATTAATAAAAAAGCAATCCAGTCAATTATAACGCTCACGCTTATACCTGACGAGCTTGAAAAATTCCAGATCTAAAACTATTACACATTGAAAAAATAATAAAAACCATTAAAAAATCTTATTACTCATCACAAACTTTGCCCATTTTGACTGATCGCTTGCGGCTCCCTCACCTGGCTTTTCTTAAGTGCGTGTCCATATATACATCAATAGGCATCTTTTTTGGACGATTAGACAACTCTTCTCCCATTGTAATTAGCCACCACAAAACAATTGTACAAATAGTATTGATTTAAAGAATTAACGACCAGAATTTATATTACAGTATACTAGAATTACAAATAAAATCCTACCAGTTCTTGCTCGCTATATGAGGGAAACAAGGACAAAACTCCTGAGACAGTAGAGAATGCGAAGGCCTCAGCCACCAACGTCTGACCGTCTCCTGTTCAAGCCTGCACTGAGCCCCTTACTTTTTTTCTTTCTAGTCAGCCTGTTCTTATCGTATATAGCCTCCTCTCCAAAAGCCACTCTGGTTCTTTCCTTACTCCTGGTAACGATGTCGTTGACAAGGTCTTTCAGACGCAAAGACCTTTTCACTATGACGTCATAGCTTTCCGACCTTTTGTGCCCTCCAAACTCAGTTTTCCAGTGATAACAGCTTTCTGAATTTAAACAAAACCAAACCAAATATGTTAAGTATAAGTTGTATAAAAAAAGCAAAAAAATATTTCCCAGATAAAGACAACATACGAAACAACTTAAATGGATTTCTCACTGTCCAAATCTCCCACTATATCCTTAGGTACCTTATCATAACCTTCACTGTAAATCTTCCAGCAAAATGAAGTAGGCCCTCAATGCCACTGTCACCGATTATCGTACCTTTATCACTGTTCGACCTAAACAAACAGTCGGAGGCATAACACCCTGCACACAAAAAACATAAAACATAAACACTTAATCAATAGTTAAACATCTACTAAATTAATAACTTTAAAAACTCACCCATAAGCCAAGCGGGCTAACTCTCGAAACTCAAGCAGTGGACCGCAGTCTAGACTGATCTATCTTAGAAAGTAGCTCAGATAGAGCGTAGGCCGAGAATGCTTAGTAATTCTCAAGACATGGACGATATGACCAGAGATGGTAGCAAGCGCTCTCAGACTCCTAAGT
>SNQN01003528.1:33789-52706 GCA_008642245.1 Bassia scoparia | reverse complement strand
GACCCATAAAATTGGGTTAATTGGATAAATCTGAATTTGGCCAAAATAAAAATGAGAGATTTGAGTAATTCGGGGTGATTTTTGTGAGGAAGAGAGTGATTTCGTGAGTGAGAGAGTATGAATGAGCAAAATGTAAGATTGGATGGAAATTGAGAGTTTGAGATGAGAGAGAGAGTGAAACAAGTCGGCTAAAAGAGAAAAGGAACATGAAAAGAGTGATTAGGGATAGAGTTGTGCATGTGACTCAAATATGACCTAGATTTTTGGGAAAAAATAAAACCGTTAGCGACCGACATATCGGTCGCTATTAGCGATCGATTTTGAAATCGGTCGCTAATAGAGACCGATACTTCGGTCGCTAATTGTTTTTTTAGGTAAAGCTCAACCCGCCTTTGTTTATTGTCTTAGCGACTGATTTATCGGTCGCTAATAGGCCCTTAGCGACCGACTAATCGGTCGCTAATTTTTGCGACCGAATAATTGGTCGCTAATTTTTGCGACCGAATAATTGGTCGCTAACGGTCGCAATAGCGACCGACTAAAAATCGGTCGCTAAATGCGGTCGCCCGAAGACGAATTTTTAGTAGTGATATGTTTAAGGGGTAACCTTGTTTATGTGAGGCTAACAGGGACTTTTAGAGGAAACTTGACTTTGGTTACCTCAAGGAGTTGCCTCTATATGTAATATTTTTTTAGTGTCTCTCCCTACCAAAAATTTCAACAAATGGATTAAGGCCTTAAGATTTCAAATAAGCTAATGAATAGTTAGTGTACAAATTAAGGTTGTGGTCCCTTCAAAAAACGGAGGGAAAGAAAAGTAGAGAAAGATAAAAAAAGTTGTGGTCCCTTGCAAGATAAGTGTATAGAATAAGTTTAGATTAGGAAGTTTTTTTAACAATTGATTAGGAAGTTATTTTTATTTTTGAAGGAAAGATCGTTTCATTAATTAAAAGCCATACGACATCTACAAGCAAAAAAGGAAGCAAAGAAACTAATCCAACTAGACCAAACGAAAAACATTCCCAATACAAAATTACGATGACATCATTGATATTCAAAATTGCACGAGCGCCGAAATGTACGCTGACAAACACAACCTTCTTATAGCGCGACTATCATCCCAATGTAGATGTGAGAATAACTATATCCATTTAATCCAGACAATTGATCTCCAACCACCAACAATACCCATAGACTAATATGACTATTAATCAAAGACCCAATCACACACTCTACGAAATAGAATGCAAAGGAACCCACAATAGTGGAAAAAACGCTATTTGTAACTCACAAAAACGACCTATTTTTAACGGACATGTCCGTTACAATTGTAGGCGTTACAAATAACCATATTATTTGTAACGGACAACATGTCCGTTACAAATAACATATTATTTGTAACGGACAAAAGTGAAGTTCGCTACAAATACTAGGTTATTTGCAACGCCACGGACCTATTGGCTGACAAAATACTTTATTATTTGTAACGGACACAAGTAAATGTTCGTTACTAATAACCTATTATTTGTAACAAACATTTTATTGTTCGTTACAAATAATAATTTTTTTTTAAAAAAATAGGGAAATTCCATTTGGTACCATTGTGGTTTGGTCAATTCCATTTGGTACCCTTATTTTTTAAATAATCCAACCAGTACCATTAATTTAGCCTTCTAATTGCTACGGTAACATTGTGAGCTATTTTTCGTGAAGTAGTTGTTTACTTCCTATTTTTTTGTGCTTTTCCCATTAAACACCCCCCTTACTCAATTAGGTAGCAAAGAAGTTTGTTTCATCTTCTTTCATCTTCTTCTTTTGTGTATTCTCAAGTTGCAAGAGGATGTTGTTCATTGAATTTCACAAATAATGATGATGGATTATAACAAACGGCGTCCCTGCACAGCATGCAAGTCCTTCAGAAGAAAATGCGTCGAAGTAACAATTTTCCATTGTACTGAAATATCCATGAAGTTCAAACTACACATTGGAATATCTTAAGAATTGGAACAATAATTGTACGACAATGGCAAAGCTTAGATGGGGAATTAAATAGGTCATTAATTAATAGGCAAATTACAATAATAATCCTACATAACCACAGTTTAAAGACCCACTAACAATACTTAACGGAAATTAACCTACAATGTTACTGCAGCAATTAGGAGGCTAAATTAATGGTACTCTTTGGATTAAAAAAAAAAATAGGGGTACCAAATGGAATTGAGCAAACCACAATAGTACCAAATGGAATTTCCCAAAAAAATATATTGGCTTTTTGTATATGATCCGAGCTATATATATGTATAGTCACCACTAGTAATTCACCTACGAAATACCTGCCAACACACATATATTTGCCAACCTAAAATATCAACATCCACTTTGCACTTTCAATACAAGGAAAATCATATTTATACAAAGTTTTTGCCATAATCTCCCCTAAAAATGAACAAATCATACTAAAATCCCGATTTCCCTGTAACATAGAAAAAAATTCAGGTATCCCACAATGATTTATATGTACATCTGAATCAGATTCAAGTATCCATAGGAAGATATGTGCATGGCGACAAAAAATTCATTTTATAATACAAAATATGGATACCAATTAGCATTCTAATACTATAATCATTTCAATAATATTGTTGTCCTAAAGAACTTTGCCCAATGTCCTCGAACCTGATTGATTTCATTTTCATTGTAACTTGACGATCTTCAAATGTAGTGCTAATGACAAATAAAAAAATTAAATAAGTTAATGAGAAGGTTGCAAAAAAAATATAATAATTAATATGAAACTAAAAAATGCACAACTGGTTCAAAACTAATGACTAGCAAATTCCACATGATAACATTGTATTTTTTACAAGACTCTATAGTACAAAAATATTTTATTGGTATAGTATTGGTGCTCGTTTATTTAAAACTTGGGCAAAATGTACGGTCTCCTATTACATGGTCATTTTTGGCCATTTTATGGGTTTTCGCGCCTAACTTATAAAATTTCTACCTATTATATGGGTTTAAAGCTCGATCATGTCCCAAAACATTTATTTTAGCTTCTTAGAACTTGGTTACACTTGTTTAGACATACCTACGTCATTTTAGGGTGTGAAATGGCCATTTTTGGTCATTTTAGGGTGTGAGATGGGCATTTTTGCCCATTTTATGGGTTTTTGCGCCTAACTTATAAAATTTCTACATATTACATGGTTTTAAAGCTCGATCATGTCCTAAAACATTTATTTAAGTTTCCTAGGGCTTGGTTGCACTCGTTTAGACATACCGATGCCATTTTAGGGTGTGAAATGGTCATTTTTGGCCATTTTATGGGTTTTCGCACCTAATTTATGAATTTTTTACCTATTACATAGTTTTAAAGCTCTATCATGTCCTAAAACACTTATTTAAGCTTCCTAGGGCTTGGTTGCACTCGTTTAGACATACCTACGTCATTTTAACCATGTGTGAAATAACCAGGGGTTGAACAACTATAGTCTTAGGAATTATCCAGATCTATTTTAACCCAATTAAAACCAATACAAGTACGTCACAGTCGTTGCAACTGTATCGGGTGTCAGAACACTCAGCAGTCCTACCAACACAGTTTTATACAGTTCTTCATTAATGTTGTATGCTAAATCTGGTGTTCGAACCACTTGATCAGACCTTCAAGAATTTGCTAGATTAAGTACGTATAGATGTAAACATATACTGCAAGAAATAATGCAAAAATTTGCTAGATTAAGTACATTATAATCTTAGTATAATGAAAGAAATAACACAACTACTCTTCACCAATATCAAGTATGAACTGTAAGGAAAATGGACAACTGCTGGCCAAATTTAAGTCATGTCTTGGAATATAATTTGGAGTGACCAAACAAATTTGAACGTGATAACATTTTCAAACTTACACATGATATAAATTTTGTTTTTCAAGGTACAAGTATTTGCCTAAATAACTTGATAGGAACAAGTTTGGAAAGATATGAAGAAAATAGATAGGATGAATCTTTTTCTTTTTTATCGTAGGGGAAGGAGAAGTTAAATCTTTGTAGATGACTCCAAAGAGTAATCAATCCCATTTATTGGATTAAGGCTTTGATTGATTGATTACTTAACATTGTTACCAAAAATTCATTTCAGTACAAGAAACAAGTGATGTAAAAAAATTCTGCCATTCCAAATAACTCCACAGTATCAGACAGTCTACAAGCATGCAGGATATTTCAAGCTTTGGGTTTACATGTACTCTAACCAATAACCAACAAATACATCTGACATTTTGACTGAACATACCTCCAACAATGTCCATGTTTCTCTTTTTGGTTCTAAAAATCAAGCAGGAAAAAGGTTTTTAGGGATTTTTTTTTGGAGGTGGAGGTGGATGTGGGAAAGCTCGGGTGCTTCGGTCGAAAGTGCCAAAATTGACAAACCCCTACAATCGCTTCTAAACATGATATTTAGATCTAATAATCAACAATTCTAATTAATAAACCCTTACACAACAATTTCAATCATAATCAGGAAAACATTTTAAAGCATCATAATTAAAATATGAAACCCAAAATTCATAAATTATAAAGAATATCATCATCGTTCAGAATATAAGACTAATTTAACGTTCCAAAATAACCCATATTCTCCAAAAACAAACATTTCCAACGAAATAYAAACAAAAAATAAACATTTGCATGCAAATCATTAGCAGTGGTAAAAACATTACCTGGTTGATAGCAAGAAGTTGACCATTTCTCTTCTTAACTTTCTCCAACTTCCTCAAGAAATACCTGCATAACACTAACAAAAAAGCCCATAAAAAAACATCAATAAATTCAAAACAAAAACCAAAATGAACTTAATTTCCAAAAAAAAGCAAATATTAAATTTTTACCAAAATTTGGACTTAGCACGAACATCATTAGTAGCCCAAAGCTTCATCCTGTAGATCTTGGGATGCTCATCTTTCTCAGTGGAAGACCTCGCCCAACAACTTGGTATTGATGAAACTGTTCAACAATTAATTAACCAAACGAAAAAAACCCAATTAATCAAACCCTAAAATTAGAAATTTGGAAAATGAAAACGAAATCAAAAATTCGTCAAATGAAAACAAACTCGTAAGATCTAATTGAGGGAAGAATCCGAATTGTATCATAGTAACTTACCYTGTAAACCATTTTCGAGAGTTTGGATTGGTCTCTATCACAGTCACTCTCTCAAGGTTTAAGCTACGGAGTTGAAGAAGAATGAAATTAGGGTTTTCGAGAGTTTGGCTTGGTCTCTCTCACACTCACTTTCTCACATTACTATTGTCCGTTACAAATAGGCGTTACAAATAGCAAATTTTCCACTAGTGCCATTATTGTGCTAAAAACAGAAGTACCCAAAACACAAACCTTAAAGGACCAAGCTACTTGCTCTAGACAACCACCACCACGAACCTCCCAACCACCATGCTCTACTCCTACATGAACCATAAGCCACGTGTCGCAACCAAAACCTTTAGTCCAACTAACAAAACATCCAACCAAGGCTCCACCACGAGGCAAAAAAGCCTGATGTACTAGGAGATCAGTCTTCTGGGGAGGACGATCTGCGCCCAAAAGAGAGCATAAGAGAAATAGCCGAGAAACCACAACCATGACCCAAACAAGGAGGAAATAAATAAAAAAACAAATAAAAGATAAATAAAAAACTAAAACGAAAAAAGAGAAAAACCCTAAAAAGTTTGATCGACATCCAACGCTTCACTCTCACACCACGCCTTCCACCACGGCGCACGATTACCACCACAACCAGCATAGACCGCACCTCCCAACACGCCCTCCAACTCACCAACAATCGCACAAAGCCACTCTGAGCCAAGCCCAGAAGCAACCGCCAACGTACACGAATAACCGGCTCGCGGCCACCCCATGAAACCAACCCACAGGTCGACCAGCACAACCACCAACAGGAAGACGAACTAACGAGAGAGAAGCCAAACACAGTCGTAAAGAACCATCGCGCAGACGTTAAGACGTGCCACCACAAGTTCAGCATTCGGAAGCCGACCAAAACTCCATAGAGCCCCAAAACGGAGGCACATTGGCAAAAGGGGAGGGTGAAAACCCTACCCCCCTGCGCAGAGGCGCCCCAAAGTTGAAAAGAGAGCCTCGAACGGCTGGAGAAAGTAGAAGAGGAAGAGAGGACGGCAACCAAAACCAAATCTACCGCCTAAAGCGGCCCCAAAAAAGCCCGATCRAGGGGCATGAACACCCTCCCAATGGAAACCCTAGAGGGAACTTTTTGGAGTTGTACGGATATAATGAAACTAAGGAAGTTAAAAGGGGTTAATAAGGTAATTTATTTTTCCCATAAAAAAGTTATCAAATATGAAATGTTGTACAATTGTTGAAAGTTTTTTTCTTTACGAAGGGAATAATATGAAACAATAAAAAYCTACACTACATTTTATCTTTTTACATCAAATTAATTAGTAAATTACTTCTTTGAAAAAGCATTTATGAATTGTTTGTGAATAATCATAATAACAACGAAGATGTTAATTATTGATTATTTGATTTTTTTTCCTCAGGTACCCCTGATGTTTTGCGAAGGCTCATGTATCCTTGTTTTTTTTTTTTGCCTCACGTACACTCGAGGTTAGACAAAATAGCTCAAATGCCATTACTATGGATTAAAACTAGGGTTGATCAAGACTGGGTTCCTAGCCATCGGAACCGGAATCGGAACCGACCAGTTCCTGGTAATTGGAACCGGTACCAAAACCGATTGAACCAGCTCGAAAATTTTTGGAACCGGAACCGGTTACCCGGTTAAATTTAAAAAAAAATAAAAAGCAAAAATTGTCCTACCTAATTTCAACCTTCTCTACATAAACTAATACTAATTATAAACTAATTCTAAAATAAATAGAGAAATGGTTAGTGATAGAATTTTAACTTTTGACTGAATTCTATGCTATACAGTCAAATTCTCTACATATATGAACTATAAACTAATACTAATCAAATAATCATAAAAATAACCAAGTAATATTAGTAGTAAGTTAGTAACAGAATATGTGACAATAAACTCCATAATGAGAAACAATTTCAATAATTACTTAGAACAAAATGCCATGACAAAGGATTTTATCCAAAATGCCACATGAGTGTTATCAAAATGAGAATAACTATGCTAAATGGCGACTCGACGCGGCGGCGATTCGGCGACTCGACGCGATGTGGCAGTAGTTTGGCGAAGAGACGGCAATGACACAAGAGGAGCAATGAAGTTAGTGGAAGAGTTTATTGTGAGTTGATAGATCAGAATGAGGTAAATGAATGACTGGAATTTTAGGGTTAGTAAACTTAGTTTAGACGAAATTAGAGGAAATGAGATGAGAGAAATGACCGAATGTGATTGGTAGGGTTAGTAAACTTAGTACTTGTTACTTACTATTGTTTATATAAATTGGGCTTTTTGGCCTTAGCAAATGTGTTCTATTAAACCCAAAAGTCATAGCCAGTTATTGGGTACCGGTTAACGAGTCGGAGGTACCCGGTACCATCGGGTACCCATCGAATACCGGTTCCAAAGTTTTCATTCTTGGAATCGGAACCAGTCACAACCGAACCGGTTCCAGGTACCGGATCCAGTACCAACTATTTTTGCTCATCCCTACCTAAAACACTCTTAACACATTAATTAACTCCTAATCTATCTCTCTCATCCATTAATCACCTCTCATCTTCAACATCTAGTCATCTATACTCATCTTCAACCTCCATCTTTAATTCACAACCACAACAACAAAACAACTTTTCCAGTAAATTATGGATGCCAACTTCTTCAACAACTATGCCAGAAAATCACAACCAGCAGACGAACAATCCCTTCAGCTTTCACCACCCATGAACCGCGGCCCCCCACCCCCCATTAAGTGTTTAACATATGTAGAACACAACATATTAATACTTACTTATTATTATAACATTGCATACTCATCATGTGGTCAAGCAGGACTATGTCGTCTTCATGGTTCACAACGCAAACTCACTAAATTCACAATCTTGCAAACATCGTAATCAAATTAGTAAGTAACACTTCCTATTTTTAAGATACTGTACTCGATATTCAAAGATCTCCAATTCGCTATTAGAAAAGTAATCTTGATCAATCCACTCATCTTATTCCTCGGGTTTACACTATATATAGCTCATGAGTCCAATCACAACAAAAACAGATGGAGGACAGACATTTCGACTAAGAAAATAATATGTTAACTAAATATAAAGGCCCACAATTGAGTCAAAAAATGTGCATATCATACAATAGAATCAAAATTAAAGTGAATAAGCATGAATATTGTGACAATCAACCTTCATCGTAGTATTACACATAAAATGATACTAAAATCTCATGAGCTGCAATTGATACTAGTCATTTTGATTATAATGGACAAATTCAAGCAATTGAGAAAGAAAGTAAGAATAGAGGGTACCTGAGAGCCTGCGTATCACCTTCCAATAATTGTTATTGACATCCTTGTGAAATTTCTCATGGTAGGCCAGAAGCACCTACTTACATGAATTGCAAAAAGGAGGAAAAATAAAACAACCAGAACACAAAATCATGCAAAAATCAACCCATCTAACGCGAGGAAAGTTGATCATCACATGCTTACAATTGAGAAACATAAAACTATACGGGTAAAGGGGTTGCTGTTACATATACTCAATCAATATAAAGCATGTTACTTACTTGGAGGATCAAAAAGTTTGTAAACAAAAAATCAGGGGTTCGTAATGATCAATATATAGAATCAATTTTAGACAATCACACAACACATCTTTAAATTGCTCATCCATTTTTGCAAACATTGGCACCTACAGGGAGAATAAATCAAATGATTCATAAAAATGATGTTCTTACACCTTCTGGTCTTCTTAAAATAAGCAAAAGAAGCTTAAATAAAGATCAAATATAGAGTGTAAACACTCACCCTCATCAGAGAATTCGACCAAATTGCCTAATTTGATCTACAGAAATGAGTTCTACAAATATGAATACTTTTGTGTTATTTTTAGAAAGTTTTTCTGATTTCGGTTGTTGTGCTGCTTAGAAAGTTGTCAAAGTAATCAAGTTTGATTTAAAATTTTCAGAATTAAGTGAAGTGAAGATGATATGAATAAACATAGCCTTCAATGTGGTATAATACTTGTAATATTAGACCATGGAAAAATATTAGAAAATGCAACAATGGTAATATATCGCAATGATAGATCAATACTAAGTACTCACAAATGGTCTCGATCACAAGAACATATATGACTCCAAACAAAGCACTGAAATACGATACCTGCAACGTAATCAAAGTATTTCAGCACACGCAGCAGGTTATGAAATCTCTAAAGACAAGAGGACTAATCACCAAACGAAACTCAAATGTTCCAAGGCAAGCTACAATAACATGTTTCCTAGTAAAKAATCCATGTGACCAAKATTAAGTGCATGTTCATGGACTTAACAGAGGTACAGYTGAGCGAAGACWATCACATAACTTWACCCATCAASACGATCACCAAAGCACACCCAAAAACAAAACTATGACGATTAAATCCCAATTGTTATTKAAGGGTTAATCRTCCCCAATRCAACACCATTCTCCTTCCTACCCTATTAAAATAACAKGTTTTACCATAAAAGTAAAGGTTAAAAATAAAAATAATGGTCTTACCATATCATAAGTAATATCTTTTACTGTAGTTTCAGGGCTAATAATCACGCGTCCAGAGAAGAAATTTATCCTTTCATTACATATCAGCTGGTGCTTTCTTTTTATGTTTGTATTGTCACTAAAATTATCAACAAAATCAACATTAAATACAGACATTATTTCATAGAAATCATTAATTCTATTATCAAAAAAATCCTACCTGAAACCCCAAAAGAGTTTAAGCTAAATATTACACTTTGGGTGCAAAACTAAGCCCAAAATAAGAACTTCAAATTAATCAAAACTAAGAAGATAAAATTTTAGAAAGAATGGTTAGCCTATGAGATGATGGGCAGCATAATCCTAGTTTTGAATTTGGGGTTAGTAAAAATAAAATAGTAAAGTACCTTAAAACCAAAATGAGTGTCAGTATTGGTCAATTGTATAGTACTCTGTAAATGGGATTTGCTTGTTCAACTCATCTTCAAGTATAAACACAAGAAATTTCACGCAAATAAATGGGAAAAATTAAAAGATTGCAATAATAAAAAATTTAAAAGAAAAATTATTGGGAAATTTAAGTTTTTGAGGTTGGATACTGAGCAAATCCGATCCCCTAAATTCATATTTTGAGTGATGACTCAAATATACTAATTTAGAATGGATTTTAGAAGAAGAGGTATGAAAAGAGTGGAAAAAACCAAAATTCCACCACATAGATACCGCTTAGATAAACAACAATTAATTAATTAAACTACAATATTCCATCATAACAACAATAACCCATAAATCAGATCCAACCGCAGTACCAAGCAATAAACCCAAATCATACACAACTAATCTAGAACCTAAATCATGTCAGAAAAGAATAGGCAAAACACAAAACCTAGAGTCTAAAAATTCAATCTGTTTTCAGACAACCATCAAATATTAGAACACAAACAAAATAAACAAGAACACAACAACTCAATTGAATCAAAATCCGAATAAAATAGATTAAGTTCCATGGGCTTGGGGTTGATTCTCTCGAGGAGTTTAGTTAATAAACAATAATTTTGGTAATAATTACAGGAAAAGCAATCAATTAGCATAATCACAGAATATGAGCTATCTAAAAATTTGGAACAAAAATAGGGTTTACCTTCTTCTTTAACTCATCAGAAAGGCGACAACGCAGATTTGAAGTTGGAAACAATATCTCCATGTTTCTCCTCGATCCATTTTGCCATCTCATCTCATTTATTCCATTTTGAAGCAAGAAACACCACCTAAACGGAGAAGGTAGCAAAAACCAAGAAAGGGAGAAGGGTAGCAGAATAATAGAAAAAAAAAATATAAGAAACCAACAAAAAAGAGAAAAAGGAGAGAGTACCTTCTTCCTTGACCTCGCGTTGGGTGGGAGGTGTGAGGGCTTGTGGTGGTAGGCGGTCAAAATCCAGTTTTGAGTTAAAATCGCTCTCCATGGTTTCTCCGAACCATTTTTTCCGAACTCATCTTCACTTCATCTCATTGTTGATCCCATTTCCGGAGGTACAGGACACCACTAAAGAGGAGGTAGAAAAACTCAAAAGAAAGGGAAGAAGGTGCAGGTAATAAGATAAAAATAGAACACAAAGAAAAAAAGGGATTAAGAATCAAAGCTGCCAGGACTTGATTCTCCAACAAGCACAAACAAAATTGAAGAAAGAAGGTGGGAGACTGTGCAGCACATGAAGAATAGACCTACTACGTGGAGCGCAAAGGGTAGAGGTGCGTGTGGTCTTTGGTATGATGGGTCTGGGTGAGCTTATTCCGTTTGTGGTGGATGTTGGGTAGGCTGGTGGGTGTGATCGAGTGGAATACATCATTATCAACTAGTGCCCATTTGAAACAGTACCATGCTGTAAGTGTTATATGGTAAGATAGTTATGGGAATGAGGAGCGCTTGTTATTGGTTGTAGGGCATAAAACAGCAACAACATCAACTACTCCATAAGTACATCAAGGGAACACATAAAACAATCAGCAATAAAGAAAATTAGTTACATTAACTCAAGTTAAACGCAGGAGTTTAATAGTAAATCACCACAATATCCAGTACCGTAAATGAATACCTAAATCTACATCATCAATAGCTAGTACATTAAAATTCACACAATTTATTTTGCATTTCAAAACAATTTCAAAGTTTTTAAAGGGTTCTTTGAGGTTCTTAAGGGTTCTTCAAAGGTTCTAAAGGGTTTCAAAGGGTCCAAAGCATCGTTCTCAATTAATAACACCGTGTTGCAAGGTAAGTTTGAGGCCAATTGATAAGTGCCAAAAATGGTCACATTTAGGTAATTATTTCTCCTTTATTTTGGCCATTTTGTGTGTTTTCAATACCATCCTAATAGCTTTTTAGCTAGATTTCCACTTTGTGGAGTTTTAGTGATTTTTAGTATTTTATGTACGTTTTTAGCTTGATTTCTCCTCATTCCTATTCCTATGCTCCTATTTGCAAGTGTTGTGAGTGTTTACAAGGTGCCATGGTGTGTATGTGCTAATGTTGTGCTTTGTTGCAAGTTTACTTGCTTATATTTGCAAGGGTTGAGCTTTAAAGTGACTTTTCATGTACCCTAACACCTTCTTCGCGCCATATCATTCTGGACATGTTGTATTTGTAGGTGAAATTCTTTTTGTTGGAATGCAGACTCAAAGTGCTTTCCAACGGTATATTACAAGCTACATTTCGAGCACCAAGCATGAAGTTATGGYTGTTCGTAGTTGGACTAGTTGAGTAGGGCAAAACCTCGAAAACAATAGCAAAAACGCACATGCGCGCATCGAGGTGACCATACGTGCCACCCACTTGCGCGTGTATGGACACCAGCGCATGCCTCACGCACCACCTCCAGCCCAAATCAGAATTGGAAAGGCGTGTACGCGCCTCGGATGGACCTCACGCGCGTACCACATGCGCCTCCTGCTCTGCTCCGAACCTACACGCTCACCCTTCACGGTTTTGCTCGTAACTTTTGATCTACAAGGAATTTTTATGTAAGTAAAATTGCGTTGGAAGGAGAGCTTTCACATGACATATGGAAAGACCAAAATGGGGTCTACGTCAAAAGTTATGGCCGTTTGAAGATGGACTTGACATTCGAGCATTCACTTCTGTGACTTTAGTAATGGCCAACTTGTAATATTCAGCAAAACTTGTTAAGGAGTAGTATATATAGATGTGGGGGTGAGGAGACATAAATATGTAATTGTAGTATGTTGTAATTAGAACTAGTTTACTTTGGGATCTTCTGTGAAAGCGAGTCCTTCGAGTATCTTAATGCCAGAATACTTGATATACTTATTCCCTTTGTGAGAGAGATTATACCATTTCAGTCAGAGAGAACCAACCTTGCATTTAAACAATTTATGAAATCCTTAATCTTACTCATTTTGGACCAATCAACCACCCCTTTTTCCCCTGGGAAACACTCCCCTATTTATTTAGAGGCAATGTGCAGTTCTTTTCAACCATGTCTTACTCTCACTCCCAGCCACTTATCTTTCCCCCCCTTCTACAACATTTTCTTAACTACAAACATAAAATGTCCTCCCTTATTTCAAGAACAGAAGAAAATTTATGGTATGGTCGGGTTAGAAGAGTAAGAAGGAACGTGCATGTGCATGTGCATGAGGGTGATCGACATCTTGTCCCTATTTTCTCTGTGAATGACCCGTTCTACCCTTAGCCCAATTATCTCCGCCCATCACCTTTACCAACTATCTTTGAAGAGCCAGGCCTAGAAAGTGAAGTGCGAGGAGCTAATTCTACCCTATTTTTATTAGCTTTTCAGCTAGTTATTTCTACGCTTGAAAACCCAGATCATACAGCCCTTTTTGCCCCATCTCAAAATCAACAACTTAACCCTAGCAACCACCCCTCCCAACTGAATCAAAGATCCATGATCTAGACTTCTTCGAGCTTTGATGATGTGCCAGAAGCTGACCTAAATTAGCAATTTTCTTTTCTATCTTAAGCCAAGGTGTTGCTCCGGCCCTTGACCTGCCAAATCTGGACCTAAAATTTATTGTTTGGATCACTTTACAACTTTTAATTGAGCCGTTTGCTGTAATATGGAGGGAGGACAGTCCCTCCTCCTCTTCAGTCTATCTCAGCCACTCTGAAGGCCCACAACAAGTGGAGGCTTTGGTGAAGGATGGTGCAGACATTCAAGAACATTTTGCAGAGAGCTATGAGATGTACTAGAGACGTAAGTAGGAAGACGAAAGAAGTGAATTTTTGGATGCTGAACAAGATCAACTATGATACTGTGGGGGAAGAAGTGCTACCCCAGATTACTAGTCTGAATGGTAGTGCCATGCAAGGACGCGAAATGATTGTGTTTTTTAGACTTGTTGACCCTGATGAAGCTAAGGCCCCGAGGTTGGCAACAAAGCCTCAAGGGACCATATGAGGATTTTGGCTTGGAATTGTAGGGGTACAAAAACAGAGGGAACCCTTACAATTCCACACATCCAATGGTTGGTCAAGCAGATCAACCATCAGTTTTTTTCTCTCTGAAACTAAATCGAATGTTAACAGTCTTATTCCCTACTTTCTTAGGCTAGGTTTTGTTAATCATGCAGGAGTTGACTCTCTAGGTAGTTCATATGGTTTATTGTTAGCTTGGTCCTCAGGTGTTTCTGTCATGGTGGTACATTGTAATCCTAATGTAATCGTTGCCGAAGTTAATGAAGATAATTTGGTGTACTGGTTGTTTTGTGTTTATGGCTCTCCTTACCTTAAGGAGAGAAAACAAGTTTCAGACCATATTAAGGAACTCAGTTGCATGTATAATGGTCCTTCTTGTTTTCTTGGGGACWTTAATCAATTGGAATATTCGCACCAGAAATTAGGTGGGACTAAATGCATCAAAGGAGTAAATGACTTTGTAACTTGGAAAATTCTTTGCCAAGTATAGGATTTACCTACTTCCAGTTCAAAATTTACCTAAACAAATAATAGAGATCCCCCAGACTTGATATMTGAGGAATTGSATAGAGCTTATGGTAATGATAAATGGTTACACCTGTTTTTGGATTCATACATGTGTAGAAAAATGATATTTTAGTATCTGATCATGCTCCAATAGTGATCAACACAGAACCACTAAAAACGAAAAGGAGGAGACCGTACAAAATGAAGTGGTGGTGGATCACACATAAATCAAGTCAGGAGTTGGTTCTTAACAATTGGTTTACTAATAGGAATGGCTCATCCATGTTTAAGCTACAACGAAAGTCTTGGAATGTCTTRTGTCAAAGTAAGAAGTGGTKTATGGACTACACAAAGAACACATGAATTMCTTGGGATAAATTTAATGAAAGGGTTGCCAAGGGATTAGAAACTTTGGACTGTGATTCAGCAACARCAGYAGCAACAGACCTATATGAAASGAAGGAATACATGTGTAGATACCTACATTTGTACCTAGCCCAATACGGCCGATGATAAGACACCCCTTGCAACACACAAGCTGAATTGAGAGAGAGCTAGGGCCCTAACAAACCCTAAAAAGGCAAGTTTTCACTACACCGGGCACGTTTCTGTGCACAAAGCACCCTTAAAATTATGTTTTAATTTCAAAATAATTTAAATTTTTTTAAACATTTTTCTAGAAGTTTTCAAAATTTTTCTTAATTTTTCTGAGCATTTTTGGCAATTTTAGGAATTTTCAGCAATTTAATTAAATTTGCGATAATTAATTAAATGATGAAAACAATTCCAAAATTCACGAAATTTTACCATAATGCATTATTTTTTACAAGGAATTTCATGAATAGTTTTCATAATTTTTGGAGTTATGGAAATATAGTTATGAATTTCCTAAGCAAAAACACACACCCGAGCGAAACGGCTCGTTTCGAAAGCTTCAGGACCGCACCCAAGCGTGGGGCCCACACTTATATTTCTCCTAATCAATCAGTGATTTTGTGTAAAAATTTGGCGATCAAATAAAATTAAATGATATTTTATTTCGATTTTATATTATACGCAATCTTCAAAAAATCCAAAACGAATCAGCAAAAATCCGGCAAATACTGGCGCAATTGCGCCTAGTTCTTGCCCCCCCCCCCCCTCCATTTGCGACTTCACAATCAAATTCAGTCAAGGAATCAGAAAAGCAATCACATGTTCGCTAAGGTCGAGTTAAAGCATCACAAGCATAAAAAATTTTTCAAACAATGGGGCACAGGGAGACATGATTTTCAAGAGAATCCAATTTTTTTCTAAACTACACTAAGAAAGAAATACATTTTTTTAGTTGCAAGTAAATTATCCTAGAATGCAATTAAATCTATACTAGAAAGCGATAAAATCTACACTAAAAAACGATAAATCATACCTCGAACCACCACCATCCACATATGGTGCTTGTTCTTCCCCCCCAAGCCAAATATAGAAATGTCCTCAATCCTAGGGGAGAAAAGGAAACAAGCACCTCAATCCAAATCATCATCATCATCCAAGCCATAGCCTAAACAACCGCCTTGATGAGTACTACAAAAACCGCCGCCAAAGGCTCCGCCGCTGCCACTTGGCTCACCAAATCCCCCCACAAGGTAACGGTACAAAGAGGGATGAGGACCTGTAGGGGAAACATTGCCTTGCCGAGAAAAAAAATCATACATTGGATACATAGCAAGGCGTGAGTCAGGCTCTAGAGTGCCTAAACGCGTGTCAAACGCGTCAAACCTGTCATTGAGTTGAGCCTGAGAAATAGAAATATTGTTAATCCCCTCCATTAAAGCATTATACTCATGGGAACGCAGTGGCTAGGGTTGGGGCTTAGGTTGCTTTGGCTCAGGGTCCGGTTGCTCCCTATCAGGAAGCAGCTGGTATTGTGGAGCATTGGGAGCAGTAACAGTATGGGGGCTCAAAATAGTAGCAAGAGAAGTAGGAGTCCCCTTGGAGTCCTTGGCTAGGACCCATTTTAGCCCCTCCYCGCTTCGCACTACCCAAMGAAGACCATGCATTAGGTRGTACGATTCGAGGYATGACGAATCTGCACAACAAAAATCAGCAAACCTAGACTCATCAAATTCGGGGATATCTCGAGCAAACAAGGTGGCTAATCCCCCAAACACAATTTCTGCATATGATTTTAGGACAGTAGAATTAGCAACCTTGAACATATGAAGGACACAGTGATGTCCTACATTGACCTTATAAGTGGCAAGGTCCAAACGGAGGTAGCCACYGAGGATATGGAGTTYCTTGTACCTCATGTTGTTRGCCTCATATCGGCCAAGTATGGTACCTGCAGTGAAACGTTGCCAAATCCTAACCACCGGCTAATTAATATCGCCAACATGTAATTTTTGGCCGTTAGTACTCGGCAACCCAGTTAGTGCTACCTAAGTATAATCAGGGACAAAGGCACAGGAGACTCGATATCATGGAAATGTTTAAGCCTAAGAATCCTATTAACCGCACCAAATACATTTGATATTATTTGTTAAACAAGTGACATTGTAATTCCTTACCAGTTCATCTTTAGGCGCTTGAGTAATAATAAGAGAACTCAAGAATTTAAGAGCAATAACAGGATACGTAAAAAAATGGAATCCATAAATTTCACCCATCCCAACTTTAGTAAACAACTTATGCAATTCAGATTCAATACCCAAAGTTCTCATGTAATCATGGTCAATGAATCGCGTAGAACGAAAACCACGACGTTTTAGATTAAGGAATTTCACCTTTTGTAATTCATCCCAAAATTGAATGTTCGGGAAATCACGATCCGGAGTGGTATCGTTGTTCTGCCTTAGATGGGTCGGTAGCTCCTGGTTTTCCTCGTCACTTTCACTTGGAGGTGAGGGCTCGCTTCTTCTTTGCTTCCTTGGTGCCTTGGATAATGGTAGTGGAAGTTAGGGTTTGASATTATGAGAGAAAGAGAGAGATTATGATGGTGAAGGAGATAGAGGATGGAAAAAGGAAGATGATGGAAAAAGGAAGAGTATGGTATAAGTTTTGTGGATTTTGGTGTAGGATTGAAGGAGATATGGAGGTTTGAAGTTTTGGAGTGTGGAGTTTTAACAGTGGATTTAGGGTTTTGCTTGAGAGGATGATGATGATGAATGAGAGGAGAGAGAAAAAAGAGAGGAGAAAGGATAGAAAAGAGTCGGTTGAGGGGAGTATTAGGATAAGGAAATCAGCCCAACCAATAAAAACGAGGCAATTTTGCGAACCGCTGAGGCGATCCGATCGGATCAGGGTCGATCCGATCGGATCAGTTTCGATCCAATCAGATCGGGGGTCAGTTCAAATTTTTTGTGTGTTGCACATCCAATCGGATCATATGATCTGATTGTTTTCGATCCTTTTTTGAATTTTTCTGTCTTCGCCACCCATCTGTTTGGATTAGGCAATCCGACACTTTGATCTGATAGGATCAAGGGCGATCCGATCAGATCAGGGGTACGTGGGAAAATTCATTTGCCTCGCATCTGATCGTTTTCGATGTTTTTACAATTTTTACTCCCTCAACCATACATCCGATCGGATTGAAGGATCCGACGACCCGATCCAAATGGATCCGGTGTGATCCGATCGGAATGACTAGTTTCCTTGAATTTCTGTTTTTCCTCACTCGTGCATCCGATCGGATAGAGGCATCCGACCCTCTAATAATCCAATCGGATCGGCCCTACTACGATGTCATTCAGCTCGTTTTCATTTGTTTTTTTACTGCAAACTTAGCAATAAACATCAATCCCTCTCATTCACTCACTCAAAACCATCACTCTACATTATTATTAAGCTACTAGCTACTGTAAAAAGCAATAAACTACAGGTTGCCTCCCGCAAAGTGCTTGTTTAACGTCACGAGCCTGATGTATTACCTCCAAACGCCTTCAGGATGATGTGTCTAACAGTATTTTTGTAAAGTTTGAAATCAAGAAATCAATAGTAATGTGACAAGTTAGGAGCGAAAATGCCAAAAAACGCCGAAAGAAAAATGGCCTAAAATGTCAAGTTTTGCGTAAAATGGTCTTGTGTCGTTCTAACCAACTCAATTAACCCTTAGAGAGAATAATAGTGTCTAATAAGTGTTGTTTAAGGTTTGAAATCTAGTAATGGATAGAAATGTGATAAGTTAGGAGCGAAAATGCCAAAAAACTCCCAAAATGGGCTAAAATGTCAAGTTTTTGCGTAAAATGGTCTTGTGTCGTTCTAACCAAC
>SNQN01003528.1:0-12934 GCA_008642245.1 Bassia scoparia | reverse complement strand
CGAATTACACTAGTACATGCATTCATTCAATTTAAATCCACACATTTATGACTAATAGCATAATCCTAGTAAAAATAAATACAGAATCAAATAACAATAGTGAGAATGAGAAGTTCACCTGAAGTATGCTGAAAGAAAACCCCAATCAGAGAAGAATCACAGATTTGATATTTCTGGGAAAAAAGTACAAGAAAATGAGTTAAAAAAACTTTAAATGCAAAGTTATGACATTTTGAGATAGAAACCATTAACAGTGATATGAACTATAACATGAGTATCATCAAAAGCAAGTAACCCCCCCCCCCCCCCCCAAAAAAAAAACAGAGAAAACCCTGATAAAAAAAAAAGTAATCCACAAAAAAATTCGTGAGAAAAACATGATCAAACTCAAAACCCCAAATTCCTAAAACTAGAGAAAATGGAGCAAACATAGCGACCTATTTAAACTTCTAGACAGTAAGACCCTAATCAAGCCTAACTTGATAATGATGAAAAGTTGAAATTTGCTTCACAAGTAAATGGGCTAAGAGTATAATTAATTATATGACTTTCATATAAGACAATGCTTTCAAATAAACAAGGAACAAAGCAAGCAATTAAAATCTAGCCCAATGCAATCTCAAATAAAAAAACAAAACCAAAATTGAAAAGTAATAGATAAGGTTCAGAATTAACTTGAAATTGTTTAACAAGCAAACACAAATTATCACATCTAACCACAAGCAGCAAATTAAAAAATATAATTAAGCAAAGGGAATTGATTTTCAATAACCAATAACCTGAAATCAAGATAGTGGTGTGCAAGAATAGAGACGACACAAGTACGAGTCGCAACAAAGAGTAGGAGCACGGTGAAGCGAGATTAACGAACCAACGGTGAAGCCAGAAGCTCCCGCTGCTCCAGTGATCGGCTGTTGGTGAATCTCGTCGCGTAGCGCCGTTGAGGCCCGCCGTCGCTTCTAGGGTTTGAGGAATTGGGTATTTGGGTGAAGAGAGAAAAGGGTGTTTTTAGGTTTGGGTGAACTATTGGATTAATTTGAAGGCTACAAAAGAGTATTGCAAAATTTAAGCTTGGATTAGGGTCTTAGCAGTTGACCCTTTGGATGATGTCGTAACTTGTAAGGGGTTTCTGTATACTTTCTGTACTCTAGCTGATACTCATGTTTGTAGCTCATTGTTATATACGGAGTAGTTATATTTTCTTTCTTATTAGAATTGCTAGAAATTTTTCCATGGCAAAAAATTGTGAGTTTTTAAGCTAGATATTTTTTTTTTATCTTTTGGCTATGTTTTGAATTTTTTTATGAAGAATGTGTGAGCTATTTGGGTTAGTCACCTACTATGGTAAAATTGGCAAAGATCTACTATGGTAAAATTGGCAAAGGCAATGTAGTTTTTTCTTGTAGTTTTGCGGGGTTTGTCTAATAAGAATTTGGTAGTAGAATTTGTATTGTAGATTTTATCAAACTTGCGTAAGGATGGTTAATGATTTTGATAACAATGTTATGTTTTAGCGGTTTTATGTTACAGCTGTATCTCACTATTGCTCAATGCTGATCTCTTACGTATACAGTTGCCTGAGACCAATATAAACTTGCTCAAGAGTCAAGACCTCTTTGAACAGTGGCTTTTGCCTTTTGATACAAATCATCTGGTATGCATTTTCCTTTTCTTGTTATCTGCTAGGTTGATTTTTAGTGTGAGATTGGGATCCTTTTTATATTGTGATCTTTCCACAATGATGATAAATGGATTTAGTTTGATATGATTTTATTTGGCATGATGGTGGGAGTTGAATTGGTTCACCAGTGTTGCTAAATCTTACCTATGGATTTGTTATTTTCATGTTAAAGAAAATTCTGCCATGGTGGAGAGCTTTACTTGAAGTTTGATATCTGCTTAGGTTTCCTGTGTGTTTATGAAAACAAAATGTTTCTCGGGTTGGGACTATAGTTGATTGTTTGATCCAATTTTTGGATGCTATTTTACTGTATCTTTCTGGTTGTTCAAGTTATGGGTTGTTAAAGTTGTTTATTAGTTGTTTAATCTATATGTAATTGATCTATTTTAGCATGTAGTATTGGGTGGTAATGAGAAGTCGATTGTAGCTTATGTTTTAAATGTATGCTTTCTTATAGTGAACGACTTGTAGCCTAAGGAGAAGTGATTCATTGAAGCCTGAGCCCTAAGCTAATCGTTGCAATTGAGGTAATACATTTCGGCTGTTAATTTGGAGTCGATGAATTGGATACATGAAGGTAATGTGCTTATATAATCTAAAATGATGAATCTAGTTCTATATAATCTAAAATGACTGAAATCTAGTTGGATTGTCATTCAAATACATGTTTTCAGTTTTGATGATGAGTATAAATCAATTTTTTGCTATATAATCTAAAATAATGAAATCTAGTTGATTGTCATTCAAACATGTTTCGTTTAGAGCTCATTTTCTTCTAATTTTTGGTACACAATGCATCTAATATCATCAAGATAAATAGATGTTATTCATGAAGTCATTTCTAAGTTGTTTTTGTATTTTGTAGGTAAAAGCCAAGGTAAAAGCTAAGGAGAGGTTAAAGCCTACGAGAGATAAAGTGTTGTTTGGATTAAGTTTTCATCATTAGGAGTTAGTTCAATGTGTGAATAATGTATAGTAATTGTATTATTAATTTGTATTGTAAAAATATTGTGTATAATAATTCAATTTTAATATAATATATTTCCATTAATTGATTATAGCTCAAAATCAAAAAATTTTATTTTTTTTTCGTTTTTTTGGCTCTCAAATGCTTCGGCTTTTTATAAAACACGAAGAGTTATTAGCATAAATGCTTCGTTTTGTTTTCAGAAGCCCGAAGCATTTTAACCTCACAAAATGCCTCGGGTTTTTCTTAAAACCCGAACTAGTTGTGAAATTAAATGCCTGGGCATGCCCGAGGCATTTGTGAAATGACTGCAGGCGACGTCTGCTTGTAATGCGCTAGGCACGAGGCACAACCTTTTTTGGCCGAGGCAAATGTCATTTTTCCACCTGTGAACGGTAAAGTCGTGCTACCTAGTAGTCAAGGTCAAGACTAAGGTCGAGTTATGCCTAACCTGAAGGTCAAGGGTCCGGACGTAAAGGTCAAAGTCTCTTGTGGACTAAGGTCGAAAGTTTGGAGAAGTTCTAGTTGAACTTATGGTCACAGACTAGTAGAGGTCAACTAAGTCACTATGGCTATGAAATGAGATTGAACTAAAAGATGACATGGCTATAGAAGTGGTGTGTTAGGTCTAGAACTGTACAATGGCTAGGACCATACATGCACATATATACAAGACACGTGATGACAAGTCAACTAGTGGTCGTCTAGGTTAAGAGTCAGAGAGTGTACCATGCCTAAAAGTAGAGCTGGTCAGTTTTCCCCACTTGCAATAAAGCGATGTTGGCCAAGTACCCCTTATGCAACGCATCAGTAACACGTGCTCACACGGATGGGCGGGATAGGGACTTGGCCTTAGCCATGCGATCAATTAACCTACATGCAACCAGGTAGTATCCCCCCTTATGGTAGTCTCGAGCATAGAACATGCCATTATCGAGACCAAGGTGCCTAAAGTTGTGACCTTTATGCGCAGGGTCACATGCAAAATGCAACAAAATTCAATAACCGTGATGATTGGAATTACGAGACTTTTCAAGTCTGTCACTTCACATAAGGTGAATTATCCCCAGTGAAGTCGCCAATTGTTAGGACCGTGGGCTGCGCCCCGCGTATGCGGGCTCGCGGCTTGGTACTACATCGAGGTGCTTGGCGTGGGGCTTTGAGCCTACTGGACTCGCAACGTGAGTGCGTTTGGAGTAGTGGTTTGTCGAGTAAGGGGAGTCGCCACCGTGCCTATAAAGGTTATTCACGGACGCCCGAAAGTTGTGCACATTAAATGGCCCACCGTTCTGATCCAGTACACCAGTTCGTGGTTCGGGGACATGGTACGAATCAGATTGTACCAATTCGCCCGCATGTAGCGGCCTCACTCGGTCTATTGAATTCCATTCAATCACGATTATTGAATGCACATAACCTTATTTTTAGCACCTTAGAAGGGCGTACTAAACCCTAAAGATTACTACGAAAGTGTGTTTCTATTATGCACAAGAGACTACCTACCTAGAAATTGTGACTCACTTTGCATTAATCAAAGTTAAACGTGCCTAAAACCGATTGTCCATAGTTAATTGATTTAAAGTGATTCACGTATTTCCGGTCTTTGTTTAGGGCAAACCAATCTACAAGTGATACAACAATGACAATGCGAAGTATATGAAATTCAAAATATATAAAACCAATCTTACCCTAACTCTGCAAACAAAAAGCAAAGGTTTAGTTTCGTAATAAATACGAGTGACGGAATCTTCGCCTTGAATCGCTATATAATAAGTCAACAAAACAAATGTTAGTTTATAATAAAAAACGAGCGAAATGAATCTCCCGCTTTGAATGCTATACAGGATAAGAAATCGTTAGTATTTGACAAGTGATAATATAATGAAAATGAATAAAAAAAATGAAACAATGAAAAACGCTAAAACATTAATGTCAATCCTACATATTTACATGGAACAATTAATAGTGAGTTTCTACATGTTTGTTAATTGAATCGAAACTCGTAATAGTTGTTAATTAGATTGAAAAAGGGTTGTTTTAATGGCGAATAATCTCAGAAATAAAACCGTGTTATTGCTTGTTGAATCAAAACAGAAATCGATGCTCTTGAACTCAAGAACGAATGTGTTTAGAGTGTTTGGCGAGTGAGAGATGAGAATAGACGTGTTGTTGAAAATCGTGTGTCTTGAAAATCGTGTGTTGGAAATCGTGTGTGTTCGGCTGAGCAAGGCAGTCACGTATTTATAGGCACGGGGGAAAACGAGGGAAAAACCTCTGCGTATATATTTTTTCCAAAACTCGAAATATTTTGATTTCCTCCGATTTTATTTCGTGATTTGCCTGATTTCGAGCACCTAGACACCCCTTGCTCTCCAGCCAAGGAGTTCTAGAGTGTTCTTAGAAGGTTCCAGTGGGGGGGGCGTATTTCCGGAGTATTTTGTGGTATTTTGTATTCGTTTTTGTATTTTCTGCGTATAAACTTATAAAAATCATAGAAAAATGGTAGAAAAATCAGAAAAATAATCTAAAAATACTGGTGAGCTCAGAAAAATGTGGAGAGTGTGATGAAAAAGTGGAAATTATGGAGAATACCAATATAGAATTATTTTTTAAAATCGCTAAAAATAGAAGAAAACCTAAAATAGAAAATTATTAAAATAAATAAAAGAAAAATGTTTTTGCCCTTTTATTTGTCCTTGCCTCAATAGTTCCGAGCATGACCCCACGTAATTTTCAACTTTGGTGCAGGTTCAAAGCATCTTTTATAAGTCGCAACAATCGGGCGAGAACGCGGTATGTTTCATCCTGATTACTCTTTTGGGGAGACATTTTTAGGTGTCTACCCACCTATTCCAAACCCTTTTGATTAGATGCACTATTCGAAGTATAACACAATTATCTTCCTTAGTCATCATAGTCCTCATTTGGATAGTCAAAGTCTCAGGATAGGACCAAACCCTAAAGAATTTCGTGTTAGGCCAACGAAATATCGACCGATAAAAATTGGTCGGTATCACGGACCGACCCGACCGCAGTTTGTGTCGGTGGTAATTACCGACCGAGTATACGGTCGTTATGGCCAACTGATTTTGAAATCGGGTCGGTAAATCCTTTAAATTTTAAACCCATCCACTTTTTAATTAAAAAGAACCTATCCCAAAATAAATCACCGACCAATTCTTCGTCGGTGATATTTTGGGTTTTAACCCTCTGTTTTCTATTTTAAAAAAATTCAAAAATTTACCGATCGAATATTCGGTCGGTACACCGACGATTTTAATCGGTAAATGGTAATTTTTTTAAAAAAAAATCACAACCTAAGCCACACGCGGCTTCCCCCTTCTCTCATATCCTTATCATTTTTTTATTCCCACTCCTAATATCTTTCCTCTATCCTCTTAATCATTCACACCTTCAACTCTTCAACTCTTCCTTCTCTCTCCTCTCACACCTCTCATCTCTTCTTCTCTCTCCTCTCACACCTTTCATCTTCTTTTCTCCTCCTCTCCCCTCTCAATCCCTCTCGACGACAGATCCTCAACGCTGCCCCTCGACGCGGCACCCCACGACTGCCTCCTCGACGTGGCGGGGGGGCGGCTGCCCTCGACAGCCCCCCTTCGTGTCGTCCCTCCAGAACCACCAACCTTCCCTCCACTTAGCAAGTTTTTTTCTTATTTGTTTTTCGTTTTCGTTTTTCGTTGATTATTGTTTTCCAATTAGATCTATGAATTTCGTTTTTTTCGATTTTTATATGATTTTTCTTTTCGTTTTTCATTGAATTAATTTTAGGGTATTAATTTGTTTTTGTGTTGATTACTTTTGTATTCCATTTTTAATGTTTTGTTCTTGATTTACTCGGTTTTTCGGTTGTTTAGATCTACTTTTTTACTTGTTTTTTTAGATCTACAATTTTGCTGAAGTAATTTTGTCTAAAAAAACTGATTTTCCTGAATTTTTGTTTCAATTTAGATTTACAATTTTACGAGATTGTTTCTTGATTTAATTTTCGTTTATATTTTCGTTTTTATCATCATTCACTGATTTCTTTTTCATTTCCTTGATTTATTTTTTTATTCTTTTTGTTTTACTGTTTTTTTTATTTTGTTTTGTTTTTATTTTCCACTCGTCTCTCTCCTCGTATTTTTTCACTTGACGCCAATTGTTGAAGCTCAAAAGGCTACATAAGCATCCATTAGAATCAATTCGGTTCAATCAGCTTATTTTTAATTGATTTTCAGGGTGTGTGATAATCTATAAATCTTACATCAGTTTCATTAATTAATTTCAATTGGATGTTTTTTTTTAAACTTTAAATATAATCCTCACTCGAGCAATTAATGTTTGTTTTTTAGTTGTTGATTAGTGATATTAGTTTTACAGCTAGTAGCAATTTTTCGCTCTAATTTTGATCAGTTATTTACTAGTGGTGAAGAGAGAAATCATGTGATCAATTTTGCAGCTAATTAAGCATTTACAAGAGCAAATTTTATGATTTATGAGTGCTTTGATTTTTTTGTAACTGAAATTCGTTGAAATGTAGTTTGAAAATTGGACTCAGTGGAAGGGAATGGTGTGTATTGCGAAGTTGTGTAGTGTTATTGCCTTACAGTCATTTAAGGCAACATAGAGGTGATTGTGATGGAAGGATGAACATTGTCAAGGGTGTTGCCTAACCTCATTCGAGGTTTCATCCGTTTAGTCACCACTCGGTGTCTAGCCAGGGGTCGGCAATAGGACGATTTGCTCTAGCCTACTTATAATACCTTTAGGTAACAAAGCTTTTGTTTATGTGTTTCTTTTGTAAAAGACTTTTGTTTTAGTGTCATCTTATTGGTGTTAGAGGACATGAAATGATGTTAGTTTACCAGTAACAAAGCTATGATTGACATATGCCTTTTAGTTGCACTAATGCAAAAAGCAGAAATAATATGCCAAGGTCTATTGTGATCAGAAATAGTCTGTGCCTCCCCGCCCGTTTAATTAGCCGCACACATATGTTGGTGGATATCTTTTACTATTTAACTTTGAAGCTTTGTGGAGAATAGTAGGGTTGTTTAGAACATAGCACAGGGCTTATATTTGCAGTAGTCGTGCAAAGTTTTTGTCAAGCACATATTCTCTTCACATTGCATTTGAATTTGCATATGGTTTTGCAGGTTACTCTTAATAAATTGGTGCCTCTATAGACTGTTATATATGAACTTTGTACATAAGTTATAATAAAACTGTAGACACTGATGATTCTCATGGCAAGTATGGTCCACTATTTTTTCCGCTGTGCATAACATAAGAATTAAACCAATTGCCTTTAAGGCCTTTAAACCTGGGATAAGGGACTAACTAAGGTTGTGGAGGACCATAGGAAGGGGTCAATTTAATGCAATGCTGCAAGCTACTTGGGCTTATTTGACTATCTGGCATTATGTGAAGAGGTTGTTTTCTGTCTTATTGGACATCGACTTCAACAACATATAGGAACTAGGAATCCGACATATATTGTGATATTTAGCTCATTTCATTTGTCCGGTAAGTAAAAAATATATACAGTTCAGTAGAATGATTGGCAAAACACATATACACACAAACTTAGTATAGGTAGTTATACTACATACTTAGTTTAAACTATACGTCTAATTTGGCTTATTAATGTAGGTTTCATTATAGACTTGTTAAATATTAGTGTCCCCAAAAACTAAGTATATATACAAGTTGAGTAGATGATTGCAATACCATTTTGATAACTCCTACAGCCCATGATATACTAAACTAGAAGTCTATAGTGTGTAGCATGTCTTCTTAGTGCTCTTTAATAGGAATCTAAGCTAGATGTTACAAAAATGATGAGTTTTTCTATTTGCTTTGTGTTAGTTGATTCATCTCTCCCTCTATAACGTGAATGTTTGGAACAGAGGATTTATAATATCATTAATAATATAGTTCCTTTAGTTGCAAACACAGAGGAAGTATTTCTCTAGGTCAAGGGAAGGCCATTTATTGTCTTCTTCATGGTGTAATTGTCTTTCCTTCTTTTCTTTCTTCTTTCTTCTTTTAAACTGGTGTTGATTGAGCTAGGAGACTTAATAAAATCTTACCTCATTGATGCTCTCTCTTTTTTAGTGGGGAGCGCAATGAGTCAATGCTGAAGACCTCTAGGAACATTTTGAGAAGGCGGTTGACAAGGTATGTGTGGCTTGAGTATTTCCCCTCGCTTACTGCATCATTATGACCATTTTAGGTAAATAATGACAATTCCTTTTGGAGGAGGGTTCTTTTGATGCTGCTCTGGTGGGTGTGAAGGTGTTTTTCATACCGCTTCTCCTTTATTCCATGATGTTTAACAGGACCCACATTGTTTATTTCTTCCTTGCGTAGTCTTTAGCAGCACTTCTTGCATAATGGGATGAACATGATCAATCGGGTTGCCTTACATTGGTGTTTTTGAACAATTGTTATCATCATACTTTTGAGTTAAGTCATTCTCTTTTGCTTGATATACTAGCTGGTTGGAGCTATTTTCTGTGCATATACTGTCCATGGACTGACCTAAATTTGTCATGGCAATTTACTGGCTTATGCCGTGGCTGTTTGTTATTTCTTTTTTGGCCAAGTTGTTTTTCTTGATATTACGTATTGTATGTTGTAATCTTGGTAACTTTGTAAAATTAAGCCTTAAATGAAATTGTTCTATTATTTGTCGCTTCATAATGTAGAAATCTTAAAAATCGGAAGATTTTTTAGCACCTTGACCTAAGATAGTTTTGTCGAGGAGTTTGCTTTTTAATAGTCATCTGTTGATATTGCTCCTAGATTCCAGCTGGATTTGTGCCTTTGGATTTATCCTTTTCGCCTTGATAGGTAATGTGGTCTTCTCAGTTTCTATGAAAAGTAGCTGTTGGATGCTTATATTGTTTAGTTTTGTGTAATTAAGTGTGAAGAATTGACAAAACATGATTTTGTTTCCTTATCAAATAAGTTTTAAATGTGTGTGTGAATGTGCAGGTAATAGCTGAATAGGATTGAATTAAGTGGAACCTAAACCTAAGTGTGATTGTTTGGATTTAAACCGTGGACAATGTTTAAAAAGGGGGACAATGAGGCCTGAACATTCTCCACAGAAAATTGAATGTTTACAACTTTGATAATCGTGAAAAGTAGGAAGATGAGGAAGTTGCAGCTGGGATGAACAGGACAAGGAGACTAGATCTCGTAAGCGGACTCCCAATTACGCCTGAGTGCTTCGCCGTGCTCGTGATGTTTGGTTCAGTCCTGTGTATACATATGTTTGAATTTGTGCAGGACCTCACGAGTATCAATTCCAATGGCATAGGTTTATGTTATACGTCAATAATTTGTCTGGTTGGGATTTGGTGCCCTGTTTGTTTTATAAAAAAATTTAATAACATCGATTAGCTCGTTCAACTGTGTTCGTGTATCATTATGTTTCGATTTGGCCTATTTGTTTATTGCTGAGGCTTGTGATTTATGTGCGTTTGTATTGGATAGTTTGCATTGGATTGCTAACATATTTGGGAACCAGCTTGCATATTGGAGACTAGGATGGATTCCCTTTTTTTTTAAATTGCAATATATTAAATTACAGACCGATAATTGGTCGGTAAAGGGGCCTATATTTAATTAAATAAAAAAAATATGGAGTGTTGTATCCGACCGATTGAAAATCGGGTGGTATAACGACGATTAAGTCGTCGGTAAACAACTCCATTGTCCCTTCCAATTTTGAGGGAAATGTTTTAGACCCGACCAATAATTCGGTCGGTAAACAGTTTTCCCTCCAAAAATGGTAGAGATGTAAATGGTCGGAAATCGGTCGGATAACGGTCCGTAAATCGTTACCAACCCGATTTCGGTCGGTAATCTTTTGGATTACCGACGAACCTGATTCCGCACCGGTTCCGCGACGATTTTCGGTCGGTAAACTTATGTTACCGATCGCAATCGTCGGTAACATGATCGCCGAAGCCAATTTTCTTGTTGTTGAAGTCTGAAGAGTCTGCTAGATCATAGACAATACATCTTTGATGGCTTTGAAGCAGGACTTCAAGGGCAAATTCGGCGAGCATAACATCCATCTAGACATGCATTCGTTGACTGGCTGCTATTCAAAGGAGGTTTTCAAAGGATCACCTTTGCATACGATGTGTACGGTTTGTGTGAGCTAATAATGTCGAAGCTTTCGCGATGCGCACACTAAAGCCAAGCATAGTTTCTAAGGAGAGTACGTTCCTCGTATGAAAGAACTTCTTGTTGAGGTAGTAAGAATTGGACTTTTCCTTCCCGTGATTCTGTGCGAGCATTGCTCTAGCGGCGGTGCTTGTTGCTGTAGATAGGAGCCTTAATGGAATACATGGCGGAAAGGAGCACACAAGAGGATTGGTGAAGTATTCCTGATCCTATCGAAAGTTCGTTGGCAATTACCATCCCATTTCTTGGGTTCACCAATTTCTTAAATTTCTTGAAGATGGGGTTCATAGACCAATTGTAAGCTTGGATATGCACCTGCTGATGTATTGGAGTCGGCACAAGAACCCTCGGTCTCCTTTTCATTTTGCGTGGCCCCTAAGTGACATGCTTGCTTTGATCTTCATTGGATCGATCTCGTGCCCGAGAGCTGATGATGAAACCTAAGAAGCTTGTAAAGTTACTCTGAATGCGCAATTTTCGTTGAGACGCATGTTGAATTGTCGGAATCTCTGGAGAGAACTTCCTTAGTGCAAGGGTATGTCCTTCGCGGTCATTTGACTTAACGATCATATCGTCGCATAGACCTCTATTTCTTGTGGTATTCATGTCATGAAGCAGAGCAGTGGGACCTTTTATATGTGGCACCTGCATTTGAGAGAAAAGGCATAACAGTGTAGCGTGTAGCCCTCACAGTATGGAGGTGGTGCAGGGTTTGTCTTTTCCATATCTTCTTCGCCATTTTACTTGTTTACGCCCGCATACCATCCCATGAATGAGAGCAAAGCAGATTGCGGTGTTGTCTACAGAACGTCAATGTGTGGTAGAGGCAGTCGGCTTTTAGACTTGCTTTGGTTTAGTCATGACCCGTCATCTTTCTCAGGTACTAGAACCACGTTTTCTATCTTGAGGGTAATGTGCCGACTCCATGAAGCCTTCATTGTTTGTTTATGACTTCTGCCGAATGTTAAGCAACATCCGGTTTCATGCGATCGGAGCTTTGTTTGTACTGGTTAGCCCGCCTCTATGAGCGGATTGTAGTTGTAACGTGTCTGGATTAATCCATGCCATGTCTTCGAGGCCAAGCAAAAACATCCTGGAATTCCTTTCAGCGTTGCAACCGTTCTTCGTTTCTTGCGGACTCTGTGTCAGACATATCTGTATCTCCCGCGGCGTGTCATTGCGGAGATGTCTACACTTTTCTGTTGCTCGTGGACGGAAGTGTTCTTTTCATGCTCTTCCATTCCTTTATTATTAACTCATTGTTGTTTTGTTTGGTTTCGAGTAGTGAATTAAAGCAATCATAGAAGGAAAAGAGGAGTAAGCAGAAAGGAGCATGTTATTAAAACTCTATAGAGAGTAGCAGATAGTTTGTCTCCGAAAGAGACTTTGATTGACAAGGGAAAGGGGAATACTAGGCTCCTTGACAACTCAGGAGGACACTCCCTAGGACTAGCTATCTACGCTCTACACTAGACTCCAGAATCAGTTCAGATTTAAGATCCTCGGCATTGGTCCTTCGCCCATGGTGCACTTTGATGACCATGCTTTCCTGAAGTAGGTTATCTTCACAGTTTGTGCCAACCATGAAGCAGCCTTCGCTGGTGTGATAAGATCGGTCGCGGGCACAGAATGCTTCTTGGTCATTTGCCCATGAAAACCTTTTTTAGCTGGGGGGTGATTTCTTGGCCAAACAAGGAGTCCCAGTCCTATGCTTAGGCCATCTAGGGTAGATGCCTTGCTCGTGGGGCTGGATCCCGTTTTAAACTTGCAGTCGATGAAATCTCATTTGGATATTTATTGCGCATCCATTAACTTGGGATATTGTTTGGAGCCTTTGAGAGGAAGAGCAGACGGATATTGTTTTATTCAATGTTGGATTTCTTCCTTCAATGGTATGACATTCTTTGGTGTCATAGCCATGTCTCTATGGACTTTGCAAGACTTTTTCTATGCCCCATTTTGGAAGCCTTTCTCCAAGGGGATTAAGAGTAGGGCCTTTTGGAGAAATGAAACAATCGCTTGAGGTGGTTCATGGGGCTGGGCATAGGGCATGCTTTCCTAGTGTATTTGGCGCTTTGCGAATT
>SNQN01003527.1:4113-42159 GCA_008642245.1 Bassia scoparia | reverse complement strand
AGGAGGGTTTCGTGACAGGTGGGAGAATGAGAGGAGCGGCAGTGGTGGTTTGACGGGTGGGAGGACGGCGACGACGAATTCAAGGAGGAGGAGGAGTGGCGGTGGTGGTGACAGGTGTAACGGCGGTGGTGGCCYAAGTAGGGTTTCATGAGTGAGGGGTTTGAGAGGAGGGTTTCGTGAGTGAGAAGAAGTGAGAAAAGAGAGGGAGGCGGCGTGAACGGTGGTCGGAGCTGGGAGGTCGCCAGAMTTATTGGGAGGAGAGAMAAAGGGGTTTGAGTCGAAGAGGGTGAGAGTCGAATGAGAGGGTGAGAGTCGAATGAAGGGGTTTGAGTCGAATGAGGGAAATAAAAGGATAGATTTAACTTCAAAAAAAATTAAACTCACCGTCCGAAATAACAGTCGATATTACCGACCAATTTCATTTCGGTTGGAAATACCGACCGTTTTTTCGTTCGGTTAACAAGTTTTTTCAGTTGGTGAATAGGAGGGAAAAAAAGGGGGGAAAAGAAAAAGGAGGTCTGATTTCGCCAAAAATAAAAGCCTTGCCGACTGAAAAAATGGCCAATATTACCGATCGATTTTAAATCGGTCGGCAATACCAATCGTTTTTTCGGGTGGTATCGTCGACAAAAAAAATTCGATCGATAAATTCGATCGGTCTTAGGCAAATTTCTTGTTGTGTTTGTGTTTAAAAGTTTGCAAATATTAGTATTACGAAGCTTGTAATTATTATTATTATTATTATTATTATTATTATTTTTATTATTATTATATTAAAGTTTGTAACTATTATTATTATGTAAAAGTTTACAGGTTACTTTTGTGGAGTTTAAAGATCTTATAATTTTAAACTTGATACTTGGTTGGTTTAGAGTTGTGAGAGTTTGATTACTGTAGTTGTGGTGAAACGATCTTGAATTGTGTTGGTGTTGGAAGTTATTTTCTGCAGGTTTGTTGCTGTTATCAGAGCATGGTGTATGGTTAAGGGATAAACAGATGTTGCAGTTTTCTGCTCAACAGAAAACAACCAACTGGGATTGTGGTTATTAAAGCTACAAACCGCCAACTGAATTGGCAGTTTCACCCTAAAGACTGCCACTTCAGATGGAAGTTATTTAGGAAAAAAAAAAAAACTGCCATAAAGTGTGGGCGGTGGATGGGTTAAAAGCTACAAACGCAACTGAATTGGAGTTTTCACCTAAAGACTTTTGGCTACCAGAGATGGTTATAGCTAGGGAAAAATAGCTCCACTAGCTGTGGCGTTTTAACCTTATATAATCGACTCTTAGTGGGGTTTTTAATAAATCGGTGGAAAAAATGAGAACTACCGATCTGATGTCGTCACTCGTGTGACGACCATTTCGAGAAATATAAAAGATTGGCTGTATTTCGAATCGCAAGAAATCCTAACCTATTTTCCGGGAAAGCGATCCCTTAAATATGTACTAGTGTTGACAACCTTGTTTATATGTGTTTAAAAAATGAAATTTTGCTATTATTTTTATACATGATGAACAGAGACTATTTCTTATATTTGTGATTTTGTGGTGTGGATTTTATTTGTAATGACTTGTTTTTTAATTATTAATTATAGTTTGTTTGTATTTTATTTAATGGATTTATGAATTTCTAAGGGATTTTATTATTAATTCGGATTGGATTGAATTTGAGATTTTAATTTGGATTGTATCAAACAATTTTGAAATTTTTTGATTGGATTTCGACTCGAAAATAAAAGTCCAAATTTATTTCGGATTGTATTGGAACAAATCTAGCCAATCCAAAGTCTGAATGACACGACCTAGTATATATATAGAAATGATATTATTTATGAGGATATTGCAAATTGGTGTTAAAATTACTAAATTGTTTTGGTATGAGACTATTACAATAATACCGCCACGGTGGGATTGGTTCTATTTCTTTTTTGGAATAATATAATATAAAATGGATATGATGCAATAACGATTTTTATCTATATAATGTGTATAGTAATATAGGGTTGGTCTATATAAATTGCCAATGCTTTGTTCCAAAGGAAATCATATTGCAATAGCGAGTTTCAAATAACGGTGCACACAAACTCCTATCACAATCCTTCTTTGCTACACACTCCTCTTGTTTCTACTCAAATAAACACCACGCACATCGCTCCTGGCAAGTGGAACCATGGCTCCGTTCATCGTCGTCGTTTATCGCACCGTACCCTTCTAACGACAGCTGCCATCCAATAGCCGCCACCGACTTGTCGCGGCGTAATTTTCCCCAATTGCAACAACTAATTGTTTAAATAAATATTGAATCAGAAAACCTTAATCAATTAATTCTCTGATCTGTTAATGTTCAAATTGGAAAATGTCGCTTTTGTATTTTGAGTTAATATCAACATTACCCTGATCATGTTTGAAAGTTATTATGAATAAAAATATATTTATTTTTTTAAACCAAAAAAGGAATACACGCTATCAGCAATAGCGATTTATCTACTATATCGTTATTCCTTTTAAGAGAATTTTACATCATAATCGCTATTGATTAGCGTTTCTCCTAAATTTTTTGTAAACAATATAATTAACAACCATGAACAACCACCATACTTGATCACTCACATTACCATTATTCACTATCCAATGGTAGATGCGACTGCTACCACCTAGACAACCACCGACAGTCTGCTTGCCACCACCCAACAACTTATTTCGCACGACAAAAGCTCGAAACAAGGGGTTTCAAAACCCCATCTTTCTCCTTCCTTCACTTGCAACGATGCAACGCCACCACACACCATCGATCCTTTACACCCACACAAAAACCCCCCACACAACAATCACACAACCACAATTGAGTTGGACAACCATCAATCACCCCTCAAATCAATCGCACAACCACGAACACCATCGATCCTTTGCTACCGCATAATAACAATTAGAGTGCGATGAAAAATTAGGAGAATGAGAAGAGAGAGTCGATGATAAGTTGGGTGGGTTTGTGGTGGTGTGGTAATGAACGGGTCAAACAGCCATGAAGCTAGTGTAAGTGGTGGGCGGCGAATTTGCATGGTGGTGATGGTAGTCAATTTGTTGCAATGGTGGGGGTAGAGAATTGTGCAGTGTGTGGTGCGTGTTGGGTGTCGGTGTGCCAGTGGTGTTCAGTGGTATTGTTGTGAGCAATGGCGGAGCCAGAATATTGTGGGTAAGGGGACCAAACTGAATACCCAGAAAAGGAAAAATAAAAATTTACAAATAAATGTCAATACTAGGATTCAACCAATATTAATGCACCCAATCACCCTTTCTATTTTTGTTAAAAAAACCAACAAATGTGACTTGTTTGATTGATGTCGAACTACATTAATTAGTACTAATAGTTAAAAAAATTAATCTTTTGGGGGCATGTGTCCCACTAGCCTCCCTTCTCCTCATTGGTTGTGAGGGTGGTGGGAATGAGAGGTAGTGGTGGGTGATGGTTTTTTAAAGTTTTACTCATTTTATTAGTTAAGTTGTATAATTATTATTAATTTTGTTAATTAGGCTAGTCAACATAATTATGCTGGTCAAAGCAGGTTAATCATCCATTTTACCTATTTTTTAAGTTACTTTAACATGAGATCATTTTGGAAAGATGAGGCTAATTAGTAGGTATTTTGCGTTAACTTTAATGGGATTATTATGAGCGGAAGGTAAAAGTAAGATATAGTTATTCCATTTTACCTTATTTTTTTTTGTTGTAAAGGTTTTTGTTAATTATATTTTCCTGTTTTATTTGGTTTTTAATTTAAGTAAAGATTTCTATTATTATTTTTTGTTTAGCTTATATAAAAATAGGATTTTTTTGGTTCTCTCCAAAAAATTTCGACTCACATTTAAAAAATAAGTATAATAAATATGAAATGAAAGTGTAAGTAATTATAAAGAAAAGTCTAAACTTTATAAATTAATTAAATTCAAATAAACTTGATTACTTGCAGTAAAAAGTTGATATGATTAAAAACCTATCAAAATATGTGCTTGATAACATGTTTCTCATTTAACAATAACTTTATCTTCCTCCATGGCCAATCTACTTTTGAAATAGTTTAGATATTCCTTTTTCCTTTTTTTTAATATTTTTTTAACTCTATCTTGAGAGAAAAAGGTATCACAAAAGTTTCACGACCAAACTTGGGTGTTAATTTTATAGAAGTAGATTAGTTATTGATTAAGATTTTTTATGTTGTTGTTTTGGGTTTTAGAATTGACGTTTATTGTTGTTTTAATTTTTGAGATTTGACGTTTATTGTTGAGTTTATTCTCTTTATTAATTTATTGTTTTTCAATTCTTTGTGATAAGATATAATCTTTTTATTGTTMTTTTAAATTTTAGAAGTTATTAAGTTGTTAGACCCATTTTATTTTATTGTTTTTTTTWTCCAGGCATACTGTGTTTTTTTTACAGTTTTCCTTGGGGGCAAAAAGGTCATCACAAAAATTACTCGACCAAACTTGGGTGTTTGCTGTATAATATAACATAGATAACTAGCGTTTAGCCAACGCGCACATGAGTCAAATTTGTATTAATTTTTTATTTCATTTTTAAAATAGTAATATTTAATTCAAATGAAATGATTTTTTGTTGTATAATGGTGATAAGTAAAGGAGCAATATGACCTCAATATAACTTTTGGTAGTAGAAACAAAAAATTTAACAGAAAAGACTAATAGTTTTGTATGAAAATATTATAGCAAAGAAAGAACTTGTTAAGAATGAAAAATAAAGAAAATATGAAGATGAGATAAATGAATGGAGTGTTTTTTTTTTGCCTTAAAATAAAAATAAAAATAGGCCAAATTGACTCCTTGTATTTCATTAAATGAATTAAAAGAGAATAACTTCATTTGTGAATACTATAAATCTGTATAAAAAGTGTCAAAAATGTATCAAGAATGCACACAAAAACAAATTTGTGAATACTGAGTAAAACCGAGTAAAAAATTGTCAACAAATAAATGAAATACATAAATAAAATAAATAGGCACCATATTAAATTGATTAATTCGAAATGGTCACAATTATTTAGCTAGGTAGGATTAGAAATATATAGTTGACTTAATTATGAGAGTTTGACCAGCAGTAAGTAACTAGCGACGAATAAGGCAAAAGGAGAAGACAGGTGATACACGACATTCTTAATATAGCTTCAGTCTAGCGATACAACAATAGCGTTAGAAGGGAATTGTGGTAAGGATGGCCCATTAGGAGATAGCCCAAAAGTAGGCCAATGAAGATCGAGCGACAGCAGGACTTGGACAGAAATTATGAACACTTGAAATATGAAAAGAAGCGGCAAGAAATCGTCAGATGAAGTAACTTCCACCCACGATCTACACCCTTGGAGGCCTATAAATAGATGCAACAATACAGAAGTGAACAACAACAACAACATAAATCTATCTCTTTTCACATTAGTTTCCTTTAGCCAAACTTGGCTCAGTAGCCAAGTTAGTTTAGTTTAGCGTATCCTAGATTAGTCTAACGTAGTTCATCTTATCATGGATCTGTAAGTTGTTCGATTTTCTTCCCATTGTGTGTAACATGGAGGTAATCATCCTTCCTTGTAATACAACATTAGTTTGATACTTATCCCTTTATAATGGATGGTGTTTGTCCTTTTTCATTATTGTTTGTTTTACGCTTCAGCTTTGTTCCACAACAAGTTGTCCTCCTTATGTACCATCCTCTTGATTAACTCTGATCGATTAGGAGCCATTTTACGTTAGTGAGGTTATCAATATAATCAGTAACCAGAGTGGCAGCCCCCTACCGAACTAAGAACAATATTGGGCGGTTGACTTGTTGGTGAATTGTAAAATCACCTCAACAGGTTTTTTGGCGACCATAGTGGGAGAGAATTTTGCAAAAGCGTAATTGCTTCTCAACCATGGCCCCCAAGAGATCTTCACGAAGGTTGGGCAATCAAGAGGATGGTAACTCATCCGATTAAAATCTTGAAAATCCACTCGATGATCTTGGTAATTTAGAAACTATTCCGCAACAATAATTTGTTGAAGATCTTGCTCCTCCTGAGCAAACTGAGGCTCAAATGCAAAGACTGGACAATTCAATATGTGGATATTGTTACAAGCCTTCTYGAAGATTTGAAGGAGAATCAAAGGGAATGGTTCAACAATCTCCACCGAGGTATGGTACATGAGACTACTAGGGTGATAATCGCRGAGTTGCAAAACTTTGGCTCCCACTCATAGCAGGCGATTTCCAAACAGGTGGATAGGATTACATTAGATATCAACGAGACGTTGAATGCTACTAACGTGACGTTATCTAAGACGGTTGCTACTGAGGTCATTACCCGGTTGGAACTTTTAGTGGAGAAACATAATCAACTGAATGAACGATTGATGAATTTGTAATTGCCAGAGGTTGGATGAATAACTGTCGAAATCCTGGGGAGGAAACATCCCTTGGTTGTCTTAGAACAAGCAGCTATGAAGAACTAACATCTCTTCAGCTCTTCAGACAATATTAAGGAGTTACCCTCTCCGAGATGCCCAATGACGGAACAGGACCAACGGGATAGAAGTGCCCAAGTCAGGCTATGAGTCAAGCTATCATCATGGTGATCTGACGTTCTTGTGTTCCTTTGACTTCTAATTCTATGGCCTTGACAGCGTCAATGGGAACCTTTCACCCACAGACAACCTTTGTTTGGGGAAAATGGTTATGCAACTGGAGGGTAATACCCACTAGTGGCGATTTCAACCGCCAACTAACGGCCATTCTCAAGTACATGTTTGCTGCTAGTACCGCCACATCACTTACTTTCCACAATTGGGAACCAGGCTATCCACATCAAGCTTACTCCTACCAAATGCATTCCCCTCAGGATAACTACGGGGCAAGGGTCACTGCATAGGGTAATGCTTTTGGGGGACCTCAGGCGATGGGACACAAAACTCTAAAATACTAGAGGTTTCTAGCCTGGAGTTGATATAACCAAATATCCTTATGGGGAAAACCTCAGTCCTGCCTATTACAGTTCGACAACCACAGGCCAAGAGTCAAAATTCCATATGGGACAGGTTCATCATGAACCCCTCCTTAGACGACAACCACATGGAAGAGATGATCCAAAGAGCGGTGGGGCACAACACTGGTTTTCCCAGTATGAGGATTTGCAATCCTTATCTTGAATGGATTAACAGGATGTATCCGTTTCCTCGAGGGTTCAAAGTTCTTGTACTTTCTCRCTTATTCTCTGGCGATGGATCAGTGTCTGCTGAAGAACATTTGGCTAGGTTTAATTGCCAATACTGAGAGGCATCAGACAGTGATTACCTGAAGCTCAGGTTGTTCTCTAGTTCTCTTTTGGGACTGCGTTTTCTTGGTTAACCCATCTTCTAGCAAACTCAATTCAGACTTGGCAAGATCTGCAAGGGCATTTTCTTCGTCATTTTACTAGAGTGGAAGCCGGGGTCTCTATTGGAGATTTAGCTAAGATAACCCAAGACTAGGGGGAACCTGTAGAGGATTTCATCTCCATGTTTAAGAGGGCCAAGATCAGATGTCATCTTAACCTACCCGAGTCTGAGTTCGTTTCTATAGTCTAGAAAGGGTTGTCTTTTCCTTTTAGAAAGAAATTTGAAGGAGAAAATTTCCTTGACTTCATGACTCTGACTAGTGCGATGGTGGCGTATGAAAGGTGTTTGGCTGAAGCATTTAAAAGCAAAAATAAGTACTACGCCAACTATGCTAATTGCACAAAAGAGAGCCAGAACTAGGATGGTGATCAAATGGGTGTGGTGATGGCAGAAATTGTTCAAGMCCCACCATTTAAATGTCCCCAACTACTGAACAAAAAGTCTTCTCAGAAGGACGTCAAGTCTGATCAAAGAAGAGAATACATGTTTGACATTAAAAAATGTGATAAAATCTTTAATTGGCTCTTGAAGTTCAAGAAGATTAAACTAGTGGGTAGACATAAGGAAAGAGATCCTAATGTAATAAAAGGAAAAGTTTACTACAACTGACATGATGCCTTCACTCATAAAATTAATGATTGTGTAATTTTCAGAAATAGGATGCAAGATGAAATCGATAAAGGAAATATAATTTTTRCTTAAAAGAGTGCAAATGCTTGTGAAATTGATTTTGAATTTCTTTCATAGATAGAACAATATGAGATGGATTGTAATAGGGTTGAGATTAATACTAATATTGTTTCTCATATTGAACTGCAGGAGCTTTCTAATGTAGCTATTGCTGTGAAGTTATACGAACGTGCTGTGAATGAAGGGGTCTTGATTGCTCCAAAATGCCAGGAGCAAGACTACGATAACCTCAATATGTGCAGGTGGTATTTCAGTGCTACATACCTAACTCACCAATGTAAAGCRTTGAAAGGCTTCGTCACTAAAAAAGACAAGAACAGAWGGGTTGAAAATCTCAAAGCAAAAATACCAAGTGTTGGATCTTGTTAATTTTCAACCTAAGGGAAAGAAAGCTGAAGGTGAGGAGTTGCAGTCAGGAGATGTTGTTGGCAATATTAATCATATTGGAGTCACTAGTTAGAAGGCTCAGACATATATGAAGGCTGTTCAAAAATTTCATTTGCAAACAAAAGAGTGGAAGGTCTGAAGAAATTGCGCTTCTCTATGTGTCCTTCTTGTGCTGACATGCTGCATTATGAGTTGGTAAGGACTGAAGTTATTCCCAATAACCCGAGTTGGGTACCTAGGTACCAGAAGCCTCAATTTGAAAYAGGCCTAAGGAGGGGCCAGTCATCCTTCCTCGAATGCCCTCTACTATCTCAGTCTTGACTAGGTTGGGTAAACCCAAAGTGGTCCAATTGCCTAGTAAGATTGAGAAAGTGCCAAGCTCAGACTAAGGTGCCCGAGAGGTAAAAATCAAACAAGGGAGTGACAATTCAAACGAAAATAAGGAACAGAACGATGACCTGGCTRTGGCCAAAGTCAAGAGAAGAGTGATGAAAAAGGCTAGGCTAATCAGAGAAGCAGCCACCAACCAACTGCAAGCAAACACAGTTCATGTGGATGAGGAGGCTTTGCAAAAGAGAATGCTTAAAGTCGTCGCTGTTGAGGAGCCTTATTTGAAGGATGATAGTAACTAGAGAGAGAATTCAATAGAGGGAACTCATAAAGATAAGTCTTCTATGGGCCCTATTCGGACAGAGAGGTCAAAAGGAGATGTTCTAGATGCCCAACCTCATTTGACTGTCACCCAGATAGAGAAGTTGCAGGAAGAGATTCCTACAGCCCAACCTCATTTGAATGAGAGTCAGAGAGAGAAGTTGAAAGAAGATGTCCTAGWGACCCAGGCTCAGTCGATTGGAAAACAGGAAGATGGACTTTGTGAGGGAAATCTATTGTCGGAGCCTCATTTGGTTGCTGAAGTACTTCAGAGAGAGACAATTCAAGGTTCATCTAAGGATTTGTCATTTGTCAATATTAAGAGTCATCCTCTAGTTTTAGAACTGATGGAGGACAAAACTAAAGAAGAACTGGAGAATCATGAGAGAGAAAGAAATGTAGCAGATGCTCTAATAACTGAGCAGGTATCTGATGCGGAGTTAGTAGACTATGACTCAAAAGGATTAGATTTGGTGGTGTCCAAGTTAGATCTTGATATTCTGGCAAATTGTTCAGAAGGAGATTGTGAGTTTGGCTCTTATTGTGTAGTTAATTTCCCCCAGTGTTKAAAGCTTATGGGACCGTGCAGAAGGATACTTCATGGGTCGATGAAGTTGACCATGCCAACACTACAGGTAAGACCTCTACTATTTCAGCTGAGCTGAATAAATTGGATAAAGGATCTGGTCTAGRGCCATCCTTGGAGACTATTACAAAGGAGCAAGAACAGTTAGTTGTGGAACACTTAATCAAAGATTTTAGTGTGGACAACTCACATAGTAAGCCCCTATATGTGACAATTAACATAGATGGCGCTAGATTGGGTAAAGTGCTAATTGATACTAGCGCTACTATAAATCTTATGCCTTGGTCAATTTTTAAGAAATTGGGTAAGAGTAGGAAAGATTTATCTAGCGTCAGGATTAGCATAACTGCATTGAATGGAAAGTCTGAGAATACTGAAGGATTAGCGTGTATGCACATCCAAGTAGGTAATTTTAAGACTTGGTCAGCTTTCTTTATAGTAAAAGGGGAGGGTAATTGTAATGCGATTCTCGGAAGGGAATGCTTCCCAAACTTATGCTATTCCTTCTACTTTGCATCGGAAGTAATATTATGGAATGGTAATGAATATGAGGTAGTTTGTGCTGATGTTGATCTTATTTGATTGACACTAACCGGAATTTCCCAGGATACTTATGAAGACCTTACCTAATGACGAGGGATTGCTCTCAAACTTAAAAGTCAACCGACGTCTAGAGTGAAAGTTGTTTGTCTCAAGTGCAATCAAATATATTGAAGAGGTCGCTGAAGATGATGAATTACAAAACACATCTGACGCTTCCCATGTAGTGTGGAGTCCAGTATTGGAGAATTGAGCAATATAGTTGATGTCTAGGGGTATCCTTGGGGCAAATCTGATGATAGTACTTAACACTATTAAGGAAGGAGGGCTATATTACCTGGTGTGATTAGTCTTAGACACAAGTATTGTTTAGACTTTTTTGTACGCTATATGGATTTAATGAATCGAATTATATCATAAAAATCACATCGGGTACGGCTTTAGCTCTTCGCAATGTTTACGCTTGTCATTATGCACAATATGGTCTAGAGGTAAATGCAATCATGGGTCATGATGCTAAAATGTTGTCAGTGGAGATCTTGGCGCTCACTGTTAACCCTTTTCTGACGCCATTAGAGGATTTTATGACAAGAAGAAGAAGTGAGAGTGTGGGCCAAGAGCGACGATATCAGGCGGAGGTCCATGGCCCTCTTGAGGAGGTTAATCTTGGTACTACAGAAAATCCTAGGTATACTTACATAGTAAGGAGTTACCCGAAGGATAGAAACTATCCATTATCAAAGTTCTCCAAACCTATAGGGACTGCTTTACTTGGGAACATCACGAAATGCCGGGAATTGATCCTTCAATTATGTAGCATGAGTTGCCAATCAACCCAGGCTGTACGCTAGTGGTACAAAGTCCAAGGAGGTCAGATTTGATTCCTAAAATCAAGGAAGAAATCGCTAATCTCCTAGAAGCTAGATTCATTCGGCCAGTAAAATATGCTGAACGAAGCGCCAACATTGTTACTATGGTCAAGAAGAATGGAAAAATTAGGATTTGTATCGATTATAGAGACATTAATAGTGCCTCTSCAAAAGATCAATATCCTATGCCAGTAGCTGGCATGCTCATAGATGCTACATCAAGGCATGAATTGGTGTTGACTTTAGATGGATTTGCGGGATATCACCAAATCAGAATTGGTGAAGGTGATCGCTCAAAAACTACATTTAGATGCCCAGGATCCGTGGGACTCTATGAGTATGTTGCTATGCCTTATGGATTCAAGAATGCGAGAGCAACATATCAACGTGCTATGAACCTCATTTTTGATGAGATGATAGGAGATTTCATGGAAAACTATATAGACAATGATTTGGTAAAATCAGGGAATACGTCAGAACATGTAAAACATCTGTTTTTTTTTTTGGAAAAAGGTAAGTATTATTAAAAAAGCTCAAAGAAAAAACAGAGCCCCAAGGCTAAGAGCCACAGAGTCCAAACTGATTACAAAAGACAAAAACCACAAAGGGGGAAGCAAGAGCCAGAACCCACCCTAACACAAATTACAAAACAAGGAAAGACTTACACCACTCTAACTYWACTCGACTGACTTTCCTAGGCAGCATAKATTTCACTCGAATACTAACATCATGCAAGAGATGGTGAATACATCCCGAAGGAGCCTTAATGCAATGATTCCATACAGCTTGATTCCTTTGTTGCCAAATGATGTATAAAAGGCCAYCATAGCAAGKYAACAACATATTTCGTCGAAACCTGCCTTTAGTCTGCAGAAGGCTCTGTAAGCAGGAGCCAAGATCATCGGTAACAATAGGACTAGCCACAACAAAGGATAGCAAAGCACAACAAGCTTTACTGAACTAACACTAAAAAAAGAGGTGACGAATAGTTTCATCCTCCAAACCACACAAAGGACAAGAAGCATCCTGCACAATCTCAAAATGCTTGAGAGTAGCCTTAACGCAAACTCTTTCCCAAAGAATCAGCCAACAAATGAACCGATGCTTGGGAATATTTAATCTATTCCAAACCCCAGAACACCAAGCAACATGTGGATGTTTTGTACGGAGCCAATGATACCCACTGGACAAAGTATAACCCTGAGGTCTATCCTTCCAAACATCTCCAGTGAATCTCATTTTCATCTCCTCCTTCACTTTCCAAATCTGCTTCCAAGTCCAAGGAGCAGAAGGAGTGCAAGGAACTCGTTTCCAATTTCGCCCTTTTATTTATTTGTGGTTAATCCATCGGAGCKAAAGGCTATCCTTTTTCGCAGCAAGGTTCTAGACTTGTTTACCTATAGCAGCTTTGTTCCARAGGAAATAGTTCATAACTCCTAACCCCCTTCTTTCTTTGGTCTGCAAATAATGGCCCAAGCTATTGGAGGGGTCCTAGAAAAGATGGGTTTACCATCTCAAATGTAGTTTCTACAAATAGCAGTGACTTGGTCGAGAACAACTTTAGGCAGAATAAAGATGTTAACCCAATAAGCATACAGAGAGAGTAYCACATAATTAATTAATTGAGTTCTCCCAGAGTAGGAAAGAGACCTGRTGCTCCAAGAACTGATCCTAGTTGTAATCTTGTCCACCAAAACWTGGCAATCTGCAATAGACAACTTCTTATTGCTGACATTGACACCCAAGTACTTGAAAGGCAACTTGTCTTCAGTGAAACCAGACTAAGCAATAATGTCCTGCTTCTCCTGCATTGGAATGTTGCAGCAATAAATATTCGATTTGCCAGAGTTTGCATCAAGACCAAAGGCAGAGGTAAAAGTAGCCAAGCATCTCAGAAGCAACTCAACTGAAACCTTATCACCATTGCAAAACAAGATTAAATAATCAGCAAAGACAAGATGATTTAAGTTCAAAAACCTGCACCTAGAATGAAACTTGAAATTCTTATTGTCCCCCAAAGAGTTAAGGAGTCTAGAGAGYTACTCCATGCATAAGACAAATAATAGAGGAGACATAGGATCCCCTTGCCGCAAACCTTTCTGACCTTTGAAAAAACCTTCCAAACCTCCATTGATGTCGACAGAGAAGGAAGGAGTGGTGACACATTGCATAATCAATCGATGAAAATGAGGAAAGTGGAAAGCTGCCAACATCTCATCCAAAAAACTCCAACTCACTGAATCATAAGCTTTCTTGATATCAATCTTCAATAAACAACTACTAGGAGAGCTGCTTCTGCCATATTTGGAGACAATATCCTGAATGATAGTGATGTTGTGAATAATTTGCCTCCTTTCAATGAAACCAGTCTGATTCCGAGCCCCCAAGCTAGAAAGAAAACCTTTGAGTCTACTGTAAAGCATTTTGGTGATGCACTTATAAATCACATTGCAGCAAGCAATAGGACAAAAATCCAACACAGATTCAGGCTGATCCACTTTGGGAATCAAAGTGAGAGAAGTGCAATTCAGTTGCTTAAGTAATTTACCAGTCTCCATAAATTGTAGCACAACAGTAGAAACCTCCTTGCCTATAACACCCCTTGATTTCTTGAAAAAGGTACGATTATAACCATCAGGCCTAGGGGCCCTGATACCAGGAATAGAAAAAATAGCAGATTTCACATCCTGAGCAGTGAAAGGAATGCACAACACCTCCTGCTGATCCGGAGTAAGAATGTCCCCTTGATGAATAATTTCAACATGAGCATGAGTCCTACAAGACTCCGCAGTACCCAATAGGCCCATATAGTACTCTAAGAAAGCCTGGCTAATCCCCTCCTAAGTATCACAAACCTGACCATGTACATCCTTGACAATCAAAATCCGGTTTTGATATTTGTGTCTTCTCATACACCTATGGAAATACGTTGTGTTTTCATCTCCCATRTGAAGCCAGGTAACTTTAGCTCTCTGTTGCAGAAAAGAGTAATAGACCTCTCGAGCTGTCTGAAAAGAAGCCAAAGCTTAATGCTCTTGTTCTTTGCAAAGAGCATCATGAACATTCATTTGGAGTAGCCGCTGAGCTGCTAAAAGATGATCTCTGGCCTTGTAATAACAAGCCTCAATGTTGGAATAGGACTGATGATGCAAAGCTTTCAACCTAAGTTTGAGCCCCTWCAATTTCTGGAAACCARAGAACATGGAAGAACCTACAATAGACACTGACCAGCTATCCTCCACAGTCTTCAAAAAATCCTCAGAAAGCTCACAACAATCCAAAAACTTGAAAGGTTTCCTACTAGAGGCAAGCACTTTCTTGAAATGCAGAACACCAGGAGAATGATCCAGCCAAAGCTCAGGGAGAAAGTGAGCACAAGAGTCYGGAAAACTGACAAGCCAATCATCATTCACCAAAATTCGGTCAATCTTTGACAAAACTTTGGCTGAGCCACACTGTTTATTAGTCCAAGTATAAATATTACCAGTCTTAACAAGTCATGCACACCACAGAAATTCACACATTCCCTGAACATCTTGATTTCAGCAGGAGAAACAGGAGCACCAACTCTGTCATCAAGAAACAAAGGGGCATTAAAGTCCCTAGCTATGACCCATGGTCCAGAGATGCACTGACTTAAAGCCATAAGCTTCTGCTAGCAGGGTATTCGACCAGCATTATCATTAYCAGCATAAACCATAGAACAGAAAAAATCCAGATTCAAAGACTTATTCAAGACATGCAAATGAATAATCTGAGAGGAGGAGAACAAAACATCTACATGAAAGAAAACAGGTAACCGGGCTATCAAAATCCTCCCCCCAGGATCCTCCGCAAAATTGGAGGTGACACACCAAGATTGAAAAAGATTCCTCTGAATTGCAGGAAAATTCTTCGACTTAACACGAGTTTCTAACAAAGCACAAAAGCCAATCTTATTATGATTAATACAATTTTTAACCTCCAACTGTTTCTTAGGACTATTAAGGCCCCTCACATTCCAAAAGAGAGCCTTATCTAAGATCTTGACCAGTATCCTCCCCTAGGTCCGAGGAGAGAACCATAGTAACACCATCGCTTGACTTAGAATCCAAATTAAGCCTGTCAAATGAGTTCCTTGTCAAAACCACCCTGGTAGACTCCAGAGTATTGTGTTTCCCACTCATCTTGGGACCAACAGTTTGCCATTTATGACCATCAACACCATCACTATGAGCCTCCACGGAAGCAGAGCCAGAGTCCATATCACCTACAGAAGCCGTAGCCGTGGGCAGAACAATCGGAGTAGCTTCAGTGGAAGCAACTGGAGGAGCCTGATTACCTGCATCAATAACAGGCTTTGGAGCCTCCTTAGGTGCCCATAKTTGTTTAGGATGCCGGCATTGTGTATCCTTATGCCCCCACTTTCCACATTTCTTACAAATCACCGGTTGCCATTCATAAACCACAGATTGGACAACCTCAATGCCCTTCTCATTCAAGAAGGAGATAGACTCAAAAAAGGGCCCCTTCACATCCATCTCAACCATCATCCTAGCAAAAGCAACCCTCTTCTTCAAAGAAGTAGAAGAATCGGGTTTCACGGGAATCCCAAGCAAACCAGTGATCTTCTCTAAGCAAGATTGTCCCCAATACTTTAAAGGAAGACCCGACAATCGAATCTAAACGGGTAAACGTGCAAAGGCAGCATCACCAAATTCAAAACCGTCCTCCCATTGATGCAAAACCACAAGGTGTTTATCAAACATAATAGGGCCAGCATTTAAGGCCTTGTCACGAGATTCAATGTTCAAAAAACGAATTAAGAATTGCCTCTTTTTGACAAGAACAACCTTGTCAACGTTCGATTTCCCCCAAATGCGGTGACAAAATCCCAGAAAAGTCCTAATGTGAGGGTTTAAACCCACAACACAAGTAGCAATACTCAAAGTCCAATAGTCCAATTCATCCCTAACATCATCCTCAGTCAAGCGAAGGGTTGGAACAGTACCACCAGAATCACAATGTTTAGCTAGGAGAAGACGYAACAAGAGACTTACCATTCGAACGAGAACAATGCTCTACRACAGGAACCTCCATTACAGGAGGCGCAAGAACTGACTGCCCAGGCCCCACCGCAAACGACGCAGCAGCAGACCCAGACCCAGAAGCTGCCACCACAGAAGGGGGAGAAGTCCGTGTGATTGGGCGTCGGATGCCAGAAGCAATGGCATGTATGTCCTTCATCACGGCCAGCCACTCTGAGAATTGGGCCTTACGCCGGGATCCCTCAACCAATTCCGCAAGAGATTCCACCGAGGAAACCATGAACTGCTCCATATCCTCATCGCCAAACACCAGTCTAGGAATACCCTCAAAATCAACCTTCAAATCAGGTCGCGATTTTGATGTAATCGGAATCGGAGTAGAGAACTGACTCGAAATCACTTTTTTCCCAGCACTTTCACACCCCCTAACACTTGCAATCGAACCCTTCTTCCTCGCCATAGCAGAGGAGTCGAGAGAGAGAGAATAGGTAGAGGCGAAAAATATTTATCATGTAAAGCATCTTATTCGTGCTTTTGAGCGAATGAGGAAGTTCAGTCTTAAGATAATCCATTGAAGTGTGCTTTCGGGGTTAGAGGGAGTAATTTCCTCGTGTTTTTAGTACATAAATACGGTATCGAGATAGATCAAAACAAAGCGAAAGCTGTCCTGGATGCTCAACCCCCTAAAACAGAAAGGGAGTTGCAGAAGTWCTTGGGACTGATTAATTATGTTCGTCGATTAATTACTAATTTTTCGGGAAAGACAAAAGCTTTTTCTCATTTGCTGAAGCTAAAGAAAGGAGATGAGTTCAAATGGAGTGAAGAACATCAGCAGGCCTTCGAGCAAATCAAAGCGAAGCTGGCTTCTCCACTAGTTTTGTTTCTTCCAAAGCAAAATGAGAAACCATTGAGGTTATATTTGTTAGCATCTGATGGCTCCATCGCCAATATGCTCACTCAAGAAAATAAATATGGGCAAGAGCAAGCGATTTTTTATTTGAGTAGAATCTTGCAAGACGTAGAAACACGATACACCAACGCTGAGAAATGGTGCTTGAGTTTGTATGATGCTTCTATTAAGCTCAATCACTACTTCATGGCTTTCTCCATTGTAGTCATATCACCAACCGACGTGTTGAAACACCTTTTGAATCACCCCTTTGTCATAGGAAGGTTATGTAAGTGGAGTATGCATCTGTCCCAATTCGAGTTGAAATATGTTCCTCAGAAGGCTGTGAAAGGTTAAGCTTTAGCAGATTTCTTGGCTGATCACCCCATTGATAATAATGTTCGGGTTAAGGAGGAGGAGCCTTGGTGTTTACTGGTAGATAGTTCAAGCCGAATAAATTCAACTGGGGCCGGGATAGTGATTCTTTCACCAAAGGGTGTGAAGTTTCAAATGGCGGTAACTTTTGCAGACCGATGCACAAATAACAGAGCTGAGTTTAAAGCTCTGGTTATAGGTCTCAGGACCTTGAAAGATATAGGTGTCACAAGGGTTCAAGCTTTTGGAGATTCTCAATGGGTTGTGTCGCAGATCAGTGGAGAATATAGAGGAACCTTCCCTCTAGCTCTAGCGATCAATACAACACTGAGAGAGCTGATTTCCTCGTTTGATTAATGTGACGTCTCATATGTGCCAAGGGAAGAGAACCAAGAAGTTGATTATTTTGCTCGACAAGCTTCTTCCAAAGACCCTGATGGTTTTGAAGAGAGTTAATACACATTAGGTCATTSCAATTAAAACCCTTAGAAGAGGTGACGAAGGTTGAGGTAAATAAGGTCAACGTTCTTGGGTGGGAGGCAGACTGGCGTTAGAAGATCAAAGAATATTTACGAGATCCTTCTGGCAAGAAAGTTCCGGCAAATGTAAGGTTGACAGCCACAAAATATTTCCTCCTAGGGAATAAGCTGTATSYTAAAGATCCGCAAGGACTTTTGCTAAGATGTGTAAACAATAAGAAGATTTTGACCATTTTAGCGAAAGTCCATCATGGTATTTATGGATCACATCAATCAAAGATTAAGATGCGATGGCTCATTCACAAAAAGGGGTTCTTTTGGCCTTCAATAAAAGGAAATTGCTTACAATATGCTAAGGGTCGCAAACAATGACAGAGGTTTAAGCCAATCAGCAGAGCTTCAGCGATTGAGCTCCATCCGATAATTAAGCCATGGCCTTTCAGGGGCTGGTCCATTGATGCAATTGGAGTCATTAAACCACCCTCATTGGGACASCATGAATGTATCCTGATCACCATAGATTACTTCACCAAGTGGATCAAAGTARAGTGTTCCAAAAACTTAGTGTAGGGGCTGTGAATTTGTTTCTAGAAGAGAGGATCTTTACACGATTTGGGATTTCAGTTACTATTACTGTCGTTCAAGCTTCGATGTTCACAAGAGAGGAATTCGATGAGTATCTCAAAATTCAATATCCAAAAGGTACATTCAACGCCTTATTTCGCACAAGCTAATGGGAAAGTAGAGGCTACAAATAAGATAATAGTGAAAGGGATATCTAAGATGGTGGACAACAACCCACGTGATTGGAATACTCTTCTACATTATGCAACATGGGCATACAGAACCACTAAGAGAGATGCAACGGGGACAACTCCATATCAATTTGTTCACAGGCACAAACCAGTATTGCCAGCAGAGATGAGCGCTAAGTCTGCTAGAGTGGCTAGGCAGATGGATTTAATGTTTGAAGATTATAGTGAGGCGATGGTGATTGAGGAAGAACGCTTGCGAGCTTTGAGAGTATCAAGGCCCAAAAGAAGAAAGTGGCCAGGTCTTATAACAAGAAAGCRAAACGAAAGATTTTCTTGGAAGGAGATTTGGTGTAGAAGATGAAGTTGCCAGAACATAGTTATAAAGATCACATATTTGGCAAGTGGTCATCTAAGTGGGAAGGARAATTTAGGGTGGTTAGGGTCATGTCAGGAAATGCCTATCTTTTGTAAGAGTTAGATGGAGAAATGTTTCCAAGACACTGAATGGCAAGTTTCTGCGCCAATATACCCCTAGTAATTGGGAAAGCCATCAAAATCTACGGTCAAGCATCTTAACCTAGAGGCGTTTGACAAATAAATGGGCATGCGAGAACTAGTCAAATCCGTGTAACAAAATTACCACAAAGGGTAATACATGAATTTGAAGAAGTAAAAAAGATTCCCCACGTGGTTTACACGGGATGAAACCTTTAAAAAATTACACCAGAAAGTAGAAGGTCAAGAGACACTTTAAGGGTGACGTACTCATAAAAAAGTTACCAGATCCCCACAAAGCCTATAAATAACACTAGTATTTTGCCCGTGCAACGCACGGGTTCACTTTGTACTTGACTTTGATTTTAAGATGGTTAAAAGTAATAATAGGTATACAGTGATGAAAAAATCAAGTTAACAATAACAAAATGATTAAATATTTTATTGAAAAATCAAGTTCTCTATGGTATTCCGTTATATTGAAATTGTTAGATCTATTCGCCCCTAATAAATGAGAGAGAATTGATTGAACAACTGCTTTTTTTCTAAGAAAATATAAAATGAAAAAAACGATTATAGATAACCAACATGTTTTGATATTTACGTAGAGTGTAGACTAAATTATTCTTATTTATAAGACGAAAAAGGATGAATATTAAAAAAAAACAATATACATATTATGGTTTTCAATTTACATAATTGTCCAAGGTCATCCATGTAATGCCATCTCCACAGCGCTCACATTGTAGTTCTTGATGTATTGTCTAATTGTCTTACTTGTACTTGTACATTGGATCTGTCAAGTGTATAAAAAGTAAGCGATTAAGTATGATTTCCTTTAACATAAAATTAAAAAAGTTAACATTTTTTAAWAGACCGTAAACGTTTTTACCTTAGTTGTTGGTATTCGGAAGTAGTATACAAGGCTCTTGTTCTTCAATTGTTTCCTTCTTTATGGTTGAGATTCTTCTTCATAAAAAGATGAAAATGTATATTTTTTTAATGTACTGAAAAAGAGAAGGGTTATAACAATCATGAAGAACATACCTCAATGAATTTAGCATTAGTTCTTGTTACATCTGTTTTTCCTTCTAAGAACTCAAAAAATCTTTGCTTCTATCCAAACAACTAATGAATTAAATCTTCTTAGCAATGAGGTCAACATGTTTCATGTTTATACCTTGAACAACTTGGAAGGAACTAAAGAAAGTAACAGCATCAAAGACCTACCACACAACCACATCAGCATCAAAGGCCTACCACACAACCACATCCATCAAGGAAAAAACATATAGTGAGATGGGCCACAATAGCAAAGAACAAACTAACACATAGAATATTACAGACCATTTAATTCATCMTGTATGAAATTCATTWTTTGCATCAATTAATTAGCTTGTAGGAATAGCTACAGGCTACATATACAAAGGTGAGTGAAACGTACAATTAAGGTGTTAATAATGTAGGACAATTGCGATTAGTGAAGGCCCATTACATTTCAAAGTTTCACCTAACTTAGAACAACAAATAAGTAGGCACAACACAAAACTTAACAGGATGCATGTAGCGTGATGGGCTTCATGAAAGAATTCCTTATCAAATACTTTTTAATTGGAGCACGATTATAAAGATAGACAAACCACAATAATAATACACTACATACAAGTCTACAATGGATGTTGGTAAGATGAAAAGTTGTTTTAATGCTCTACCAAGTACTCCTAGCTGAAATAAATATTTGTTCTTATCTTCAATGTACTTTTAATCAAAATACATCATCATTTACTCAATATATCGTATACTTTCAAGCAAAGATGAATGACAATGGCATGATAGTTTATCTTAAACTATTATTTTACACATTTTTTTTTCCCTTTTGTCACTTTAATTCAAAACCTGTCAATTATTTAGCAAAGATCATCACAAAATGAGCACAAAGTGCAACATCCATTTTCATTTTATACTTTTACACATGCCCTTAAGTAAAGGGGGAAAATCACTAACCATTAYAAGTTGTAAACTCGTGATTTCCAATTAAGAAAAGGAAAGGAAAGGAAAGGAAGGGAAGGGAAGGGAAGGGAAAGGGAGACAACCTTCCTTGTTTGGATAACATGTAAGGGGAGGGAATGGGAGGGAAATGGAGGGATCTATTCCCCCCCCCCTTTTTTAATAAAGACAATCCCTTCAAAATTGGAGAGATTTGGAGGGAAAATGGAGCTCATCATTTCCTCCACTTTCCCTTCCTCCTATTTGCCTCCCCTCCCTTTCCCTTRCGCTTCCAATTTGTTATCCATACACGGCCTAATAGCTAAAGATAATTTCTTTCAAGTCATTCATTAATATTAACTTATTAAGCCGTTACATGTCTATTTTCCTACCTAGAAGTATAGCAAATCTAACATCTCATCAACCAAGTGAAAACAAACTACTCAATTTTGAACAATGTGCAACTTGTCAAAGAATAACAATTACCAAATGGGAAATAAAAAAACATTTTTAAAAAATAGAAGATGAGTGTAATTACCCTAACAAACTCAACAAAGGCAATACGGGTAGAATGGTGATTATCTCCAAGCATCCTCAAGCGATGAACCTAAAAGTAACAATTTTTAGATTTCAAACTACACTCAAAGAAAATGATTTTGAAGTAGTAGTTCTCCCYAGCGAGATTAAGCCACAAACCTTTCCACAGGTAGATTCAAAAAAGTGTTTGATTTCAATTTAAGAAACCTACACAAGGCAACATTATATACATTACCTAACATATTACTTCACAAATGAGCCAGCACAAAACCAACATAATTTAAGAAATGAGAAAGTACCTTCTTATCGATGTTGGTGCAGTAAAAAGTCCTAGCGCACATTTCTCGCTCATCGTCATTCTAAAGCTAAAATACAAGGATACCACATTAGACAATAGAAGATTCATGAACCTAAAAAAAGTAGAATTGATCTTGATCGWTGGTAGCACTTACCTGAGGAAAATCGGGTCACCACAAATGCGGCAATCAACCACTCAGGACTAACCATTGAAAGTATATCCATAATGAAAARGATGTGTATTAGAGCTAGAGTTAGTGGTCATAGAAACACAGAAGCAAGACAATTCTTTGAGAAATTCCTAAGACAAAAATCCATTTACACAATACTTGATTTATAAGATAGAGTATAGTTCCTAAGATAAACATCCACGTTACATCTTCAAAAGTTAATGGAATAGAACATGCCGTACTTTTATTAATTACCAGCGCTCTTCATAATCATCATTAACCAGTCTCCCACTCTATCATAAATAAAACAAWCTAATTTTTTTAGAAGTTACTTCTAAAATTTAACCAAGAGAAACTTCTCAAATAGAAGCACTGCCTCAATTTCTGAACCATCTCAGTGCAAGCTAATACGATTTCTCTTTTCTAAAAAGCTTGTTATACACCAGATAAGGAACTTACAGAAAATGTCTTGGCAAAGAACAACAAGTTTTCCAAAGAAATGAAGCCAGCTCTTCCGCTCAAATAGTAAGATATACAARATCAATGTGCAAAGAACCCATCCCTGTAAGATAAAGACATTGATATGACATGGCCACTAGAAGACTAGAAAGTGAGGAACCTGAAATCAGTTGAGAGATCTCTTCCRTGCCATCCAATATCTTTCCATTACTCAAATAGTGAACCACAGAGCTGTTGGTCATGGTTTGTAGCATACCACAAAGCCCTAAGAGCTTCCTGTGAATACCACAATGTCAATTGGCAGGCTACTTGTTAAAACAACGGATAACCAGCAAAGCTCTATATAAAATCTCAATCAATAGATTACCTTTCAAGCGACTCCTAAAAACTATGGAACAAAAAAACTGTTTACAAATTTATCAGTACTCTAACCACATAAGTATACTCTATCAGAGTGTGTACTTGGTGGTCTGTTCTTGAAGAATCAAAGTGAATCTTCATGCGATGCTTTAACCTGTTAAATCTTTGTTAGAAAAAAAWTTATAGAATTGAACTTTTGCGTCATCGTAGACCTCCACACAATTCTATCTTTCTCTCTCTTTTTTCTCATTCTCCTTTTCTCTTTCTTACCGCCATTTCTCGCCGTCGCTGCACCCTTTGCCGCGACCTCACCTGTCGGCCCACCACCCCTCGCCACTTTCCCTCACCTGTGGTTAGGTTTTAATTTAATTTTTATTTTTTCGTTTTCTTAATTTTAGGATTTAATTTCGTTTTTTTCTTTTCAAAATTCAACTTTCAACCACTACTCCTGCTGCCGACCCACCGTCGCAGCCACCCCCTCCTCGTGGTTAGTTTTCTTCCCTTTTTTAATTTATGAGTTTATTTTTTTAACTTTTATGTATTTTTTCAAAATTGAGTGTATAAATGTCTATGTATGTATGAATGTGTATGTAGATGTGTATGTTATATATAAATATGTATGTGTATGTATTATTTTTTCCTAAATTAAAGATGTGTGTGTGTGTGTGTGTGTGTGTGGTGTGTGTGTGTGTGTGTGTGTGTGTGTTGTGTGTGTGTGTGTTGTGTGTGTGTGTGGTGTGGTGTGTAATATTAAAGTGTAGTATGGGTATGTATGTATGAATGTGTATGTATGTGTTATTATGTATTTTTCAACCATTAAGTGTAATAGGTATGTATATGATTAGTATGTATGTATGTATGTATGTATGTATGTATGTATGTATGTATGTATGATGTATGTATGTATGTATGTATGTATTGTATGTATGTATTATGTATGTATGTATTGTATGTATGTATGTATTTGTATGGTATGTATGTATGTATGTATGATGTATGTATGTATGTATGTATGTATGTTGTATATGTTATGTATGTATGTATGTTATGTATGTATGTATGTATTATGTATTATGTATGTATGTATGTATGTATGTATGTATGTATGTATGTGTATGTATGTATGTATGTATGTATGTATTGTATGTATGTATATGTATGTATGTATGTATGTATGTATGTATGTATGTATGTATGTATGTATGTATTTATGTATGTATGTATGTATGTAGTATGTATGTATGTATGTATGTATGTATGTATGTATGTATGTAGTGTATGTATGTATATGTATGTATGTATGTATGTATGTATGTATGTATGTATGTATGTATGTATGCTATTTGTTAATTTATTTCTTAATATTGCTATTTGACTTATATGATACTATAATCTTATTCAAATCTCTGGTTTCTGTGATACAAGTTGATTAATTGTTAATTGATATAGTGTTTTTGCCTTTTCACTCTTAGTTTTAAACTTTAGCCATTATAATGTGTTTTGTGTTTATAATTAATTAAACAAAGTGCCTAGATTAGACCATATGCTTAACAAATATTATGTTGTTCACAAGTTTACTAAAGTTTAATATGAGTATATATGGCAGAAGAGTGAGATAATACTAAAATATTGATTTGACTCTTGATGTTGTTATAAAAAGTATCTTGATTGACAAAATGAGTAGTGAAGCACCAAATCAATACACATTATATTATCAATAATTTATTCTAGTGGAAGACWCAAATTGTAAATTTAACTCATAAAAAAATATTTGTTTATAACCAAGAACACTTTGAAAAAGCAATTAGAAAGTATCTGTAATGTAAACTTCCATATTAAGATGAAACTTAAGAAGTTAGTATTCCCTTAATAAGTTCAGAACTTACGAACTCACTATTTAAATATGTATACATGTGCATCACATAAAAAAACTTTAAGAAGAATTAAGAAACCTCAAAATAAGTTAAGAGTGAAGACAATGAAGGATCTTTTAATGCTTAGGACTGATATTTGTTAGTTGTGCTTAGAGTAGGCTTAATCGAAATGAAAAGGAAGGAGCGTGGGTGGATGTATAAGAAACGCGATAAGGACAACAAACTTCGGTATGAGTTCATTAAAGGGGTGGATGAGTTTGTTTCCTTCGCTGAGCAGCACCCCGAGCTCAATGACGAGGATAAGATAAGATGTCCGTGTGTTCGGTGTAAGAACTTGAAATAKTTGGATGTGTTAAACCTAAGGTTACATTTGTATAAAAAGGGGTTCACTCCGAACTACTATGATTGGTTATGTCATGGTGATAGGATTGGTATAGCATCCATCTCGTCTCCTACTTAACCGAATCCTTACCGAGAAATGGTTGTCCATGCTTTTGAGTACAACGTGGACTAATCATTCCATGAGGAGGCAACTTCGGTTGAAGAAGAACCAAATGCTAAAGCCAAGATGTTCTTCGAGTTGCTCAAAGCAGCCAAGGAGCCGTTGTATGAGGGGAGCAACATCTCGGTGTTGGAGATGCCTTCTAGAATGATTAATTTGAAGTATGAGTACAACTTGCCGCATAGGTGCATAGATGGTATTGCGTAATTATTGAGTGATGCGCTCCCCATCACCCACAAATCTAAGTGTAGCACCTACTACAACACAAAAAAGGTACTCAAGGGCTTGAAGCTTCCTCACGAGAAGATACACGCATGCTCGAAAGGTTGTATGCTATTTTGGAAGGATGATGGTGAGCTAGATAAGTGTTGACATTGCCTGTCGAATCGGTACAAGAAGACTTCGAATGATAGCTTGGTTCCTATACAATTTTTAGTGTACTTCCCAATAACGCCATGATTGCAAAAGATGTTTGCCACTAGAAACAATGCAGAGGCTATAACATGYCATTTTGAGAATCGTCGAGGGCAAGGGAACATGGCTCACCCAAGTGATAGTGAAGCTTGAAAGCACTTCGACAGGACCTTTAAGGACTTTGCATCCAAGCCCCGAAATGTTAGACTTGGGTTGTGCATCGATGGTTATTCCGTTTTTAGGAAGTTAGGAAAGCAATAATCTTGTTGATCTATTTTCACTACACCTTACAACATGTCACCGTCCATGTGCATGAAAAAATCTTTCATTTTCCTTTCTTTGCTTATCCCTGGGCCAAGAAATCCGAAGAACAACTTGGATGTCTACATGCAACCTTTGATTGATGAGTTGAGGAAGTTGTGTTCGGTTGGGTCCTTAACTTATGACATTTCAAAGAAGAAAAATTTCAATCTTTGCGCAGCCATGTTGTGGACTATCAGTGACTTTCCAACATATAGTATGTTGTCAGGTTAGAACATGCAATGTTTGGTAAAAGGTTTGTCCATATTGCGTGGAAAAGAGCAAGGCCTTTTTGCTATAACATGGTCGCAAAGTATCATGGTTTGATTGCCATCGTCAGTTTTTTTTTATCCCGACCACCCCTTTTGAAAGAATAAGACAGTTTTTGTAAGATTAGAGTTGAAAATTAGTCGACTCTTCATATCATGTCAGGTGAGGAATTATGGCAGTGTGTGAAGGACTTAGCGAAAGCAACTGATGGTCCTGATGCTTTAAACGAATTGAAGAAGCAAAAAATGGGATGGGATAAGTAATCTTGTTTATGGGACCTGCCTTATTGGAATGATTTGCTGCTTTGGCACAACTTAGACATAATGCATATTGAGAAAAACTTCTTCGAGCAGCTCATTCACACCGTCATGGATGTGAAAGACGAAACGTCTGACACTGTTAGTGCGAGGAAAGACATGAAGACTGTTTGTAGGTGCCGAGAGTTGGAGCTTATTGATGATGGTACCTTACGCTCTTGATAAGGAGCAGAAGAAGGTGTTAAGTGAATGGATCTGAGAATTGAGGTTTCTTGACGGGTATGCTTCGAACTTGATTGAGCCGATGTGTTGATAAAAAAATAGGCTCCGCGGAATGAATAGTCACGATTGTCATGTATTTATGGAGCGGTTGTTGCCTGTTTGCCTAAGAGTGGTGCTCCCCCTTCCTATTTGGAAGGTATGTAATAACCGAAATAAGCCAATTCTTCTGTGATTTGAGTGCTCTCACTATCACGTTGAGTGAGATGGACCGCTTGCAAAACAACATTGCTGAGATCTTGTGCAAGTTTGAAAAAAGATTCCCCCAACATTCTTTAACTCAATGGAGCACTTGCCGGTACACTTGCAATACGAAGKATATATTAGGGGTCCCGTTCAACACAGATGGATGTACCCATTCGAAAGGTGAGTTATTGTAATCATTTACACCGCTTTACTTATTTTTTGTGAAGTGACATTGCTCATCTTTCCTTTACTCACAGGTTCCTGAACCACTTGAAACCTAAAGTGGGGAACAAGGCAAGGGTTAAAGGTTCTATATGCAATGTATACCTAGCTTAAGAGATATCCGATTTCTACTCACAGTATTTTCAATTAGAGGTTGATACAAAATCGAGGGACTTGGGTAGAAATGCATATCCTGATGAGGAATGATAACATGGTGACAATGTCCCTGAGTTGTTTAGGGAGGATTGTGGCTGACCAGCAACAAATGGTAGTTCACGTTGGTTGACATACAAGGAGTGTGTCCGAGCCCATCTGTACATCCTCGCAAATTGTGGCATACTAAGTGACTTCGAAAGGTAATTTTCATAGTTTAACTATGTTAGATTACAAGACCATATTGTATGCCGGCTTAGCTAACTAGAATCGAACTTGCGCACTATAATAGGCAATTTGAGGATCACATAGTGCATTCAAATCCCCAAATAAATAAGGATGACGTCTGGATCAAATGCGAATCTCAATACCCATCATGGTTAAGGGCACAAGTAAGGAATCCCAATCCCTTAATTCCCAACTTTTTTTTACATACCATCATTTTTTTTATTGACTCACTCAAAAAATCTAGGTGCTTCGGAAAGAGTCAGCCGATGACGTCACACGAGCTCTTGCGATGGGCCCCTCGAAAGAAGTTCTAACTTGGAATCAATGAGTACAATTTCCACACATAAAGCTATGGTAGGAACAAGTCAACCATGAATAATGGGGTGTGTGTTGAGAGTCAAGGAGGGGTTGACTACTTCGGCACTTTGGAAGAGGTGTTAAATTGTCTTACTATGAGAGTGACATACTGTACAAGAAGATATTATTCCACTGCAATTTTCTCAATTGTAGACATGTTATTTTTTTTGAATTTCCCATCGAGCTTCTTAAATATATAATTTTGAGTGTTCAGTTTTGAAAATATGAATTTACATTAACTATTGGGGTATGTTTTCWTATTCATTATAATTGTGATTCTGGTTTTTTTCAATAACTATTAAGCGTACGAATAATTTACTCACTACTTTATTATGCAGGAACATGTCTTCACATCGGGGGAAAAATGTGCTAAAATACATATCCATATATCAGACTGCGTCCTCTGATGCAGAGGATCCATAGTCTCATGGCAGCCTGCAGTCTCCGCCTCAGACTATTAGGATATTCACTGCACTTCTTCCTCCGTTCTTGCGCCCGGGTGACTTTACTCGTRAGGTTGGGTCTATGATGAGACGACCTCAAGTTTCACCTTCCTTCTTTTCTTCGCCTCAAGGMKACGCTCAATGTCAGCTCCATTTCCAGGCACCTACGTCTCAGGGGTAACCTCAGCTCTAGTATTAGGCTCGTCCTCCTTCTAAGCCTTTTACGTCTCAGGCTTCTACATCTCAGCCTTTTATATCTCAACCTTTCAGGTCCCGGCCTTTTACATCTCAACCTTCTCTATCTCAGCCTTTTACGCCTRAACCTTCTCTGTCTCAGCGTTTTACGCCTCAGCCTTCTCCGTCTCAGRGTTTTACGCCTCAACCTTCTCCGTCTCAGTGTTTTATGCCTCAGCCTTCTCCCCCTCTGCCTTTCACGTACCTGCCTATGACGTCTTAGCCTTCTTCATCTCAGCCTTCTCCGCATCAGGATCCTACGTCTGAGAGTAAGGGTGACGGCACAGAGGAGGTCCAACCTCAGGGTCTGGTTCGTGAATTGGACTACAGGCATMATGSTGAGTTTTGATATAATGTATTAATGTTTTGACTATTGAAATTTATTTGTATTCATATGTTGTGTGCAAGGTTTYACAACTATAGTGTTGTCCGATCCATAACAAATGCAAATTAGGGCCTACTTCCATGCGCGTTGGAAGAACCAACTTAGGTAGATCAGGCCACCAAGGGACAATGGTGGAAAATTTGTAAGGTGAGAAAGACGAACACTATTATTTCATACAAATTGTGTTTTATTTTTTATTCTATACTTGAAATATATTCTTTAACATTAGCATATTTCGTTGTCTAGTGTCTAATGCAGAAAAATTACACATGGTGGCCTGAGCTCGAGGGCGAGGTGCATAAGTTGTATGAGAGCAAGGCTGGAGTACGACTGAAGGACCTCCACAACGACACGGTTCACAAGCGGCCAAATCGAATGGACTGGCTTAGTGATGAGTTGTACAGGCAAATGAAGACTGGTGTCGAATATGAGAAGTTCAAGGTAAGGTCGGCTTGGGCGAAGAAGAATTGGAGACCAGGCAACTCTGACTCCCGCCCCATTGCTTCTCACTGCCAGGGATCAATCTCAACCACGYCACGAGTAAAGAAACTGGTTAATGCTCATTGGTTACAAAATATTATATTAGCTAACTCATGACACATCTGTTTCTATAGGCTAAYGCGAGAGGGAAGATGCCTGATCCTGCAGATCTATTCCTTGACACACACTTCCAGACGCAACCGGGGAAAGATCCACATTCGATCAACTAGAAGGCTAAGGAACTGATGGTAATGCTTTCTTCTTTGTTTATTTTGTATTTGATGTTTAGAGCGAAATTCCGGCTTATAACTCGATGAGTACGAATAGGATTGCCTTTTCATTTATTACTTCGCATTTGATGTTTAGAGCGGAAGATTGGCTTATAAGTCGATGAGTACAAATAGGATTGCTTTGTTACTTATTACTGAGTAATAGGTAGCGTTTCTAAAAATAGGCGCGAACGCCCCCCCCCCTAAAATGGCCATTTTACGTCCGAAAATGACCTTGTTGTGTCTAAATAAGTGCAATCAAGCCCTATGAAGCTTAAATAAATAATTTAGGATGTSATCGAGAMTTAAAACCATGTCATAGGTAGCGTTTCTAAATGTTAGGTGCGAAAACCCCGAAAATGCCCTAAAATGGCCATTTTACGCCCAAAATGTCCTTGTCGTGTCTCGATGAGTGCAATCAGGCCCTAGGAAACTTCAATGAATAATTTAGGACATGATAGAGCTTCAAAACCYTGTAATAGGCAGCGTTTCTAAATGTTACACACGAAAACCCCCCGAAATGCCCAAAAATGGCCATTTTACGCCCCAAAATGACCTTGTCGTGTCTAAATGAGTGTACTCAGGCCCTAGGAAGCTTAAATGAATAATTTAGGACATCATCGAGCCTTAAAATAGTGTATTAGGCAGCGTTTCTAAAAGTTAGGCGCGAACCCCCCCCCCCCCCCCCCCCCCCCAAAAAAAGGGCCATTTTACGCCCTAAAATTACCTTGTCATGTCTAAATGATTGCATTCAGGACTTACGTAGCATAAATGTATAATTTAGGACATGATCAAGATTTAAAATCGTGTAATTTAACGGGCTCCAGGGCGTCACCAGGCCGGACTGGGTTCGGTCCTTATGCTCTGAGGGGTACAATTTAATGGACGGCTCGGTTTGTTTGCTAGAATTGAATTCTTGCTTTTGCATAGTGTGAGTATGCCTGGAGGTTTTAGTTTATACTCGAAATGAGTAGATCAGGAAGTCGCTACCGCACTTCTTTCGGGAAGCCGCAGAACCCGGTTTACGCCATGCCTATAATTGCATAAAGCAAGGCGAAGGACTCSATGTTTGGTAGTGCACCAAAGGTCTGGATTAAGGGACAAGGGTAAGGGTGAACTAGTGCATAGCACCCCCCCACATCTAGCGGCCTGTACTCGGTCATTGCGAGTTCATTGTACAAAAGACAACAACAAACATATTTCCGTTTTAAACCCTAAGCATGCAAGATTAGTAGGCGGTTTGTTTTACAGAATACTATGCATATAGTGTCTAGTTTGATGTGGAAAGTTTTGTTAATTCCGTATTCCAACAGCTTAATACCGGTTGTCCGTTGTTATCTTATTAGGAGTGAAACACGAAATTTGCAGATCTTATTTAAAGCATATTATGGATGTGAAACAAGCATGCAAGCACTCGTACGAGGAATTGAAAGTTTGCCTTAATGTTGTTTCTTAATTTGAATTGCCAAGTGGTTGTTAATCAATATTACATACAAAATTACGTAGAAAGTCGAATTTCGAAAAAAGCATACAAAAGGGTGTTTTTAGAATTGAGAATTTGTCCTCAAACTTACCTCGGAACACGATACCAAAGATCAAGGACGTAGCATCGGTCCCTTAGGAACCCTTGTCGAACCTTTAGAACCCTTAAAAACCAACTAGATCAARTGTGTTTTTGTATTTGAATTGTATTTTGTATGTGTTTTGGTATTTAAATTGTATTTTGTGTGTATTTTGGTGAGAGAATGAGAGAGAGAGTGTAGAGAGAGTATGGCCGAGCAAAGTGAGGAAATGACTCGTCCAAAAGTTGTAAAAGTCATAAATGAACAGAGGGGYTCACATATTTATTGGAAAGAGCTAAAAAATGKAAGAAATTGGGCGTAATTGCTCCCAACCTAGGCGTAATTGCGCCCAGTTTTTTCCTGCCATTGCGTAGGTAGCTGGGGGGATGCATGTTAATATGCTTGGGGAGCAATCCACGACCCCGAAAGGTTCCGAAAGCTTRCGTTTCTGACGATTTTGCGTTTTGCTTAAGAAATTCGTAAATATTAATCCACAAATTGTAAAACTATGGAAAAAATATGTAACAATTCCTTGTAAAATTTAGTATTTTGAGTTAAAATTTCGTAATTTTTGGAGCTCTTTTGGTAATTTAATTAATTATTGCAAAATTAATTAAAGTTGTCGGAAGCTTCGAAAAATTGCAAAATGGCTTAGAAAAATTCAGAAAAATTCTAGAAAAATGCTTAAAAATAGGTGAAATTTTTTTGAAAATTAAAATTTATTTTTTTGAGGTGCTAAGTGCTTGGAAAAGTATTGCTCGGTGTAAGGGAACTTGCCTTTTTTAGGGCRTATTAGGGTCCTAGCTCTCTCAATTTGACTTGTGTGTTGCGAGGGGTGTCTTATCATTGGRCGTCTTAGGCTAGGGACAAATGTAGATATCTACAGAAGCCCCCACTTTGCCTGAGTTTGTATAGAAGAATATCTCGCAAAACGAAAGCCAAAGTACTCGGGATCTGCAAAACAAATGCGTTAGCTTTACCTACACATGCGATTGTTGTTGCTTGCTTGCTTGTCTTTGTTGCTAATGCCTTTGCTTGTGCTTCCACCTATTGTTATGTTTCCACTGGGGATTTTTGTGATGCTGCCTTGTATAGTTGTATGCCATTGCTTCCGCTTCTGCTCATCTCGGTGCTTCCGTTAGGACATCTTAGTGCGCTTTGTTGATTGGTTGTCCGCCTCGACGCCTGCGTTGGGACTTCCTAGGGAATTTCTATCGCAATGTCCACTCTGATGCCTCCGTTAGGACTTCATGGGGCAATTGGTTGGTGGTGTTCGTATCGATGCTCCGTTTTGACTTATTGAGAGATGAAATGGTGATCATATCGATGCCCCCGTTTGGACTTCTTTGGGGAGAATGTTGCGAGCGTCCATATCGATGCCTCTGTTTAGACTTACTAGGACACTAAGATGATGATAACGCCGCGTATAGCCACGATCGCGTATAGCGAATGTCTTTTGCTGATTGCCTCCTGATCTGCTTATGCCTGCTTGATCTGCTCTATCCCATCTTGCTAGTCATCCGGGAAAATTAAGATGATGATAACGCGCGTATGCGAAGATCACAAAATAGCGAATGTTTTTTTCCTGATGCCTGCTTGATCTCTCTATGCCTGCTTGATCTGCTCTATCCCAGTCTTGGCTAGTCTCCAGGAAAATTGAAGTGATGGTAACGTCGTGTATAGCCCGATTGCGAATAACAATGTCTTTTTGCTGATGCTTGTATTGCATATAACACAATCAGGCTAACGCTTGGCCTTTGTATGTTTGCTTAGGAGGATGTGACTTCTACTGGGGATGTATGCTTTGAATTTGATCTGTTTTTGACTTTTGCTTAATCGTGGCTATTGCTTTTCCTGATTTTGCATTTCCTTATGGCTTGTCGCAGCTTTGTTGGTGCATTCACTAGTACAAAAAAGGCACAAAGCTGCGGTTTTTTAGGGCCCAAAAGCTGCGGTTTTGAACCGCAGCTTTTGGAGCCGCAGCTTTTTGTGAATTTTTTCAAAAGCTTGCGGTTTTTAAAACCGCAGCATTTAACAACTCAAAAAGCTACGTTTGGGAGAAAACCGCAGCTTTTGATATACTCAAAAGCTGCGTTTTATCCCAAACCGCAGCTTTTGTGGGAGCAAAAAAAAAAAATAAAAAAAATAATTTTTTTTGGATTTTTTATACAAAAATTATAGCCAAAATGATACATATACATATAAATATCTAATTTCCATTAAAATTGTGTAATAATTACAAATAAAAGAGTCTTGTTACAAAATCACAATGTACAATGCAAAATATCATGAATCACAACTTAAAATAAATTACATCAAGAAAATTAGTACAATATTAGAGATGATTGTTTATAATTCACACCAGCAGCAGGTGCGGGCTGAGGCTTCTGTTCTGGTGGATGCAAGACAGCCACCACACAACGGTGCAACAAGCATGGGCACCACCCAACAGAAGCAGTAGCAGCTTGTGACAATGCAACATACAAGCAGCAGCCGCAAACAATAATACAGCAAACCAGCAACAACAGCTCAAACAGGCGCAGCATGGCAGGAGCTGCAACCTAGCCTCATTCTGCGTGTCATTGTGGAGCAAGCAGGTACACAAATAGAGCAAATAACTAAAACCAAACATCATAATTTGGGACCAAAAACTTGTTCTTATTGCATATTTGAATATACAACTAAAAATACAACAAATTATTAATAAAGTAATCAGCAAGACTAATCAATCAAAACCCACAAGACTAAGCATTATAGAGCTTTTGTTTGGACTAATTGGGGATAAGGTTTAAGATTTTGACAGCAGCAAATTCAAGTGCATCAGAAGTCAAAAAGGGATTCTCAGTAAATGGTGAAAGCCAACTGCAATAAATTGTAACAAAATAAAATCACCAACCAACATTTTTAATCTCTTTTACTATCTAAAGTATAGATCAAGAAAAACATATTTGTAGTAGAGATCATAAATCAAACAAATCAGAATTTGTACCCGTATAAATCTATCAAACCCACTGAACGTGCGGTGCAGCCACACGCAGCATCCTCAGCCCAGGCAGAGGCTGTCCTCGAAGAGCTATTGGAGGCGAGGGGGGCAGCAGAGGAGAAGAGACAGGGCGAGGCAGGGAAAATTAAGGGACCAATAGCACCATAGCTACGTCAGCAGGCCCACACTTGAGTCGTCTGTTTTGTCTCGCTAACCTAACAACAATAGTACCCAACTAACTGAGCAAACTTATATTTGTCATTTCATAATAACAAAATCAACATTTATATCAAAATTAATTTTAACTTTAAAAAAGACACAGAAATGTAATTCAGTAAACCAACCTGTTAAATTTATTGCCCTGCATGCTAAAAACACCACAAATAATAGCACAGCTCAAAGAGTTATTCAAACTTTTTCTTCTTGCAACAATTGTAACAACTCTTGCAATGAAGTTCCGGTTACATATTCAACGTATATATTTAGGCAATTGGCTCTTGGAGAGGCCAAGAGCATGGAGAATAATGAATACCGTTTCGTTTTAGCAATTGTCAAAAACAGCTATGAAAGGTAGAAAAAATATACTTGTTAGCTACAAGATTTTAAGTCTACAAAGTGATGCTTAGAACTAGTGTCAGATCTACATAAGTCTCCTAATTATAGAGATTTGGAGTACATAAAAGAGCACCAAATATAAAACTACAGTCAAATCTGAATATAATTCAACAAAAATGATCATGTAAGACCACACATAGCAAAGGAATCAATTTTCCAAGAAATTCAAATAAGTGGGTTCAAATTCTAGAAAATACATGTAATATACTACACATCTTATATTACTATATCATAAACAACAGTATTACAAAAAACTTGTAAGAGTGTAAGACTATTGTGAAAGGTAATTCCAATTTGCAAAACTAGGTTTAATGTGATAAAACCTAGTAACCCAGGAATATAACATCAAACACCAAACAGTGACTTCACACATCACAAAAAGCATACATCTCCAAACGTCAACTCACCTTGATTAACTTTGCCGTTGATTTCAACCTCATATGACTCCATGATTCTTTGATAGCAGCCCCAACATCACAAGACGTACAATTAAAGGTACAATTAAATTTTGAATCAGATTCAAAGGAAATGAAGCTTCGAATCTCTGATATTAAGTGAAGTGGAGTAACTTAGATAAGGAGTAGCGAATTGAATCAAATCGACGTTTTTTACACTTTTTTCAGAAAAAATAAAAGCACTAGAGCAAACAACGAATCCTCCAGAAAACCCTAGAAATTTCTAAAGAAGCATAACTCTAACAATCGAGTAAACAACAGCACAAAACAGCTCAAATCATAACAAGAAAACAACAAAACAACTCAAATCGCAACAAGAGAACCACAAATCTACTCAAGAACCCTAACATAGCCCTAAACAAAACCGCATAACTGAAAAAAGAGAAGAGAGAGAAAACAAACCTAACAAATTTATCATCGACTGGTATGTTGATGATCCAAATCATCCAATTCACTACAGTATCATAGCAATTTCATATCAATAATAATGAGACTTCAATTGCAGAATGGTTAAAACGAAACAAAAAATAAATCGAACAAAACCCTTAAAATTATAGATCGAAAACGAAACGAAAAAAGATGGAACCCTAACCTGCAGTTCGTTGGGTGCTCTTCGTCGTCGTCGGAGATGAACTGAAAGAGGAGAGAGGAAAACAAAAAATGGGAAATCAAATAAAGAAGATTATAAACAGAAAAATTATAGATCGAAACGAAAATGAAAAATGGGAAATCAAATAGAGGAATTCAACACAGAAAACGAAAAAAAATTGAAGAAAACCCTAAAATTATAGATCGAAAACGAAAAAAGATGGAACCCTAACACTGCAAGAGGGCTGCGAGTAGAGACGGCCTGGACGGTGGAGTGGCGGCGCGAGCGCGACGGCGAGGTGTAATTGGCGAGGGTGCTCGGCGTCGTCGTTGAAAGAGGAGAGAATGCAGAGACATTGGGGCGAGCAAACGACGGTGGATGGGTGTAGCGGCGTCGGCTGAGGGTGTAGAAGTGCAGTGGGATCGACGCGGTGCGCCGGTGGTGGTGGGTGAGCGACGTGCAGTGGGGTTGAGGAGGGAGGGAGGAGGTAGTGAGGTTTTGGTTTTCGAGTATATGAGGGAGTCTTGCTCAATATGAGCTATTAATGACGAGGGACTGAGGCTGGGGGTTTTGTTTTCGTAGCCTGCGTGATGTCATTTAAATTCTTATTTTTTTAATACTCAAAGCTGCGGTTTTACCAAACCGCAGTTTTGATAATTTCACATTTTTTTTGTCTTTACCTGCGCCTCAAATGCTGCCGGTCCGTTTTCTAAAAACCGGCAGCTTTTGCTCTCAAATAAGCTGCGGTTTTTAAACACCGCACGCATCGCGGCACTTTTTGTCTTTTTTCTCACTAGGTGATTTGTTGTTACACTTTGATGCTTTCGGGTCCATGTTTGCTCTAGTGTAGGGCATTTTGTCATTTGTGCTGAATTTGAAAGTTGTTGGAATTCCCAAAAAGGTATAATTAATGCATTGGGCTTTGCGGCGTACAAGTGGGCCCACGAAGAAATGGATTGAAAATTGAGCCAAAAACAAGCAAAAGCTGGGCGTAACTACGCTTAGCATTTGACCTATTTTGGTCGAATTTCGTGGCATTTTAGCCACTTTTTCTTTACTTGCCATTTGCTTTTTGCTTTGTCTCTTTCAGTTACTCTCCAAACTCCATTGTTGCTTGAGGTAATTGSTTGGAAAGGTCTTGCTTGTTCATCAAATTCCAAATTAAAGTAAGTTTTAGTACTTTAAATTTGAAATTCACTTATAAGTTGCAAATTATTATTCAAAATCATGCCACTTGAATATGCCTCATCAATTTTTGAAATTGAATTGGGACTTTYATTTCTCCCTTGCTTGTATACGCTCAAAATTGTTGAATGCCTTTGCTTATTCAAGTCTTTGTGAGCCTTGTGCAACTTATTTCATCAAATTTAGTGCAAATTTGAGTGAGTTATAGCCTTATAAGCTTACTACTTGAAGAAGATGAAGAATAGTAGCTTACCATGTCCATGCCTTGTTGAATTATGCATAAACCTTGTTAATTCTTATTTGTTGATGATGGAATAATGCTTTCCATGTCCATTTGCAACAATGTGAGTGCTCATGTATGATTCCACCATTGTAAGTAACWTAAAGCTTGAGAAATGCTTGTTAATAGTGATTTGCTTGCTTCATTGGGCATTATGGTGCACAAGTACGAATGCATACACCATCTTGAAATCCTTGTTGCAGATAAAATATCACAAACGGAATGGTGCATTCCTTTAACCATGCGAATTCACTGGGGAGAAAAGTTCTCTTTCTCACCCTTTGGTTTCTCACCTATTACCTTGATTGTTAGGAAAATTATGGATTCTCCTTAATCATGATTGTGTTGGCTAGTTGTGAGCCCTCGGAAAGCCGTTTATTTGTATGCGAGACGTTCATTCTTAGCCGTTATGCCGCCTGTTTGTTTTTTGAGCTTTTACTTTGTTTTGCCCATAGAATTTCGACTCGGAGAGGGAAGAAGGTYTCTAGCTCTCGTGTCTAATGGAGGTGTGATGGTTGGGTTAGCTCGGAGATGCGTTGCTTCCCTGAAAATCACAT